>JADLZL010001072.1:0-56587 GCA_015844335.1 Chrysopogon serrulatus
AGCTCCCCAAAATTTAAAATATGTAACGGAAGAACACCCTATAAAAAAAATCCTCAAAAACAGCCACAGCCACCTAATCCTCTTTTATAATATTCCAAAATCTGATATAGAGAACCCATCAGGATTTGGAGCCGAATTGTGATTCATTTGAAAAATAGTTTCCTTCAGCTTTAGAAACCAAATCAGTAACTTGGAGAATATCTAGTTCCAAATGAAAAAAATACGTGTTTTCTGCGTCTTCCATTAGCCACCGATTGTAGGAAGAGATCATCAAATACGTTCTAATCATTTCCATGAGAACCCAATTTCTTGCTACCTACCCCCAATTCCTTTAGAATTTGAGCGTTCAAAGGACTAAGCACAACACAGAGTGGTTCTGGGCGGCGTTTGTTGCACAAGATCCAAGCAAAGGAGATAATGGGAGTTGCTGGATCGGTGCTTACAATTGTTCATTTGTTGTAATGGCGGAGCTAGTACCTAACCTACCAATGCAAAGTACCAATTGAACGAGCTGGGAAGGCCGCTCTACCTAACTCCGTCCCTGGCAGCGATGAACCCATCCCGGTGTTTTTTCGATGAGATCGGGGCCGGTGTTCTTTTGTTGGAGCGCCGCCGCATTCCTACTTCTCAGTTGAAAGATCGAGCAAGACGACGATGCCCCTATTGAAGAGTTAAGAGCCCAATAGACAATAGCCCGATACAAGGCCCAATTTTCTTCTTTTGTTTCGTGAGTCTGATGGGATCTGGACATCTGGTGCACTAAATTTTCAAAAATTTTAACTGCAGCCCAATAGACAACAGCCCAATGCACGGCGTTTGTCCACCATAAAATTGAATAGACCTTATGGAGCACTACAATTTTCATATAAAGTTCATCTTTATCTAACTTCATGTGTAAAAGTTATGATTTTTTATATAACTATAAAAAGTTATATTGTAACAGTCGGGAGTATTTTAGTCACTTTTAACTTCTCTCTCCCTTCACTCCAAGATACTATTATTTTAATAGCTATAGTGTCCAAGAGCCAATTAACACGACTGAAGAGTTTTTTCTAGCAAAGACAATACTAAGTAGCGTCTATAAGCAAATACCACCATACACTCCTCAAAGGAAAAATAGAGTTATTGGGCCCATTGTTTGAGCCTAGATGAGAGGACATTATGAGCTTGTTCGTCATGAGCACGCTGTAAAAAGCCGTTTGCCACAACTTATGAGGAAGCACGAAGTATTTTTTTCTCATAGAAGCGCGGCCCCCATTTGTTTCAACACGGGCGAGTGTTTTGGCTTATCAAGCAAAGCCGCCAACTTATAAGTCCTGCCGAACAATCCCATTGTTATTATATATACTATAATTAATCGATAAGATAAGAAAAAGAATTAAACAGGCCCATTCCGACTAGTGCATTTGAGCACGTGAAAAGGCTCAACGGCGCCGCCTACATGGCGTGCCCGCCTAAGGCCTTGTTTGGGCTCGCTTACACTAAATCCCTAGAGGTGGTGCCCTCTGCCGTGTGCCCATAAGGTGTTAAATGAAATAAAGTTCAACAACTACTTTTGATGGACAAGTCAGCAGTCTATATCAGCATGAGGAAGCCTACATGGACGGATATGGACTAAGTGATATGGTATATAAAGTTTATGGACTCAAAAAGACACTTTCTAAGTTGATGGACCTAATTGAAACTCCTCACAAGTTAATGGACCTAAAAAGTCACTTTCTAAGTTGATGGACCTAACTGAAACTTGCTCACAAATTAATGAACCTCTAGTGCATTTAACTCTTTTTTTATATAACTATAAAAAGTTATATTGTAACAATCAGAAGTATTTTAGTCACTTTTAACTTCTCCCTCCCTTCACTCCAAGATACTATTATTATTATATCTATAGTGTCCAAGAGCCAATTAACACGATTGAAGAGTGTTTTCTGGCAAAGACAATACTAAGTAGCGTCTATAAGCAAATACCACCATACACTAAGATGTCTGGTTTTAGAGTTCTATACCGCTAACTTAGAAAGCTAGAATAGACTTTTCCTCAAACCAAAAAAGGACCAATCCAAAGCATATATATTTGAAAGTTAAATTGGGCAAACCAAGCCTAGATGAGAGGATATTGTTATTATATACCCAAACTATATCTATAAAATTTGACCTTTTAAAATAAAGTTTAGGTTAAATATTAAAAAGATAAACTATCAATGTTTTTGAAATATTTAGATTAAAAGAAAATATATATAAAAAATAAATATATAGAATAAAAATATTATTATATATATTATATATATATATATATATATATTCACTTTGAAACCTATTTTAAAAAAGTAATTTTATTTTTTAGTTTTTCTTATATATTTTAATAAAAAATAATAATAAAGTTAAATTTTGAAGACCATATTCTTGTCTAAAAGCAAAGTTTTATAGGTATGAATACTTATAAAATAAGAAAAAGAATTAAACAGGCCCATTATTGTCCACTAGCATTTGCAGGCTCCATCGTCGGACGACCGCCGCTCTCGAGGAAGTGAGCAAAGGCCATGGCCCCCCGGCTATTCATATTCTCGCCTCAATTACGCGGACGTGGTGTAAACTTGCGAGGGTTATAAGTAGTAGGTCGGCCGGCGTAGCGCCGCTCCCAGTCCTACTTTTCTACACCGGCTTATGATAACAGTTCGCCGTGCCCCGCACGCACGCCGCAAGCAAGGCTACGTGTTCATGCCGTGTTTCTCTTCGTCGTCGCAGGCCTTTTTGCCTGACCAGCGAACGTGATTCTAATCCAGCCACCGACCGATCGAGATCGAGTAGTCTTAGTTTAGTCTGCTGCACCTGCACGCGGGAGCTGCTTCTCCGATTCAAGGAAATAAATAAACGGTAAAGAAGCTCTGGTCCCAAATGATAGGTATAGCAAGAAATACTTATGTAATATCTTTCACCATAATATGCTACATATCTTGTTCAATAGGATAGGTTAGATTACGTATTTACGTTGTAATCATCCTGTAAATTAGATCAATGGTGATCATATTATATCAAATCACTACTTGCTGTGTTAGCCACTTGAGGTGCTGTTCCTCAAATACGTATCCGCCGGCCATGTTCATGGGTTTCTCTTCGTCGTCCAGGCTTTTTGCCTGACCAGCGAACGTGATTCTAATCCATGGCGGCTGACCTTCATCTCACCTCTGCACTTAAATTCGTTCTAAGAACATGATGAGTAGACCATCAAGGCATGGTTCTCACTCAATCTGGCCTGACGTAATTTGGATACGGGTCACTGGAAGACGAGATACGAGAGAGGGACGGCAACCGGGACACCACCGCCGGGTGAGCCAAGATTGAGACATTGAGGGGCTTTTTCAAATACGTATCCGCCCTGCCAAAAGTAAAAGGCGTTCCACCACTTCATCTCGCCTCTGGACCAAATGTTTCCGCGGGCGACAAGACGATTCCATCTGGTTTTCCCCCTTTTGAATTCTTTAATTCAAATTCTAGTGCTTGAAGAAAAATGTATGAAACGGAAGAATGCAGCGGATCACAGAAACGCTTGCTTTTGTCGGCGCCTCTACATGTTACAGTGATACTACAGTGTTCAATTCATTCTCAGCCGGAGCCGGGGGAGCTCGCGCTCACGCCTATCCTGAGTTCCCGACGAAAACCAGCAGGGGCACGCACGGCACACCTCGCGGATTACGCAAGGCGTGTCCACCTCAAACGGGTAGCCATGGCCTTCGTTTCCATTCCACAAGGACTCAAGGAGCACTTGCGCCGGTCTCCACGCGTGTTTTGTTTTGTGCGCGTCGCTCTGCAGCTTGAGTGAGGCCTTGAACGGCAGCCTCACCACAAGATGGGTGCAGATTTTTTGGCCGCAGAAGTGGGCGCGCTCGATTGGATTCCGGCCGGTAGTGGCAAACGACACGAACAGGCTCAAACAAACAGCAACTGCCACCACCATTCAGGCTCCCCGCTCACGAGGGCAGCAAAAAACAAGACAGCGACGGGCCCTTTTCCCAACTGCTCAAAGCCGTCATCCCTTTGCTCTCTCTCCTTTGCCAGGAGAATGCAATTGGCGCCGTGAGTATGCGCATTTCGCTATCGTATGATCCGTCGCACTCAGGACAGCTGAACATCAGAGGCGCAGCAGCCCTTGCACACATATATTTGATACATGATACCACATATACAGCTTTCAGAAAGCCTTTCATGTAGCTAAACTCTTTTTTTTTTTTCCCCGCTCTTTATTGTAGTATATATATACCTCTTATCCAAAGAATCACATGTTACATCGGAAGCAGCATCCGTCTTTGATCATTGGAAAGAATTACATTTACCCTCTCATCATACATGATACATGATAATACTTTGCCAGCTTACATTCGTGAATTGAATTGACCAATCACACCAATCAGAGGTCCCAGGAGGCTGGTCAGGTCTTCAGGCACAGCCTCCTGAGAAAAATGAAGAATACGCTACGTTCTATAGTCTGTGTCAATCAGATTTTTGTGCAGAGGTGGTTGTTTCTGAGTCAGTTTGGTAGTAGACTACATCTCCAGTATCGCTAACATAGTGGTCTTGCTTTAAGCTTTGTGCTAGCACCCCAAATAGGTGCAACGGGAGAGGACCCGACTTCTTTGGTTCTTTGTAGTACTTGCCAAGAACCGGTTTTGCTGCCTCAGTCTGCAGGTCATCCAAAGACAGGTCTTATGTTATGATCTAGGCAAAGAAACTCAAAAAAAAAAAAGGGGGCAAGAATAGGGGAAAACTCTTACCGCCTCAACGAGATGGTAATGCGGGATTTGAGGGAAAAGGTGATGGATGACATGAGTTCCGATGTCATGATGGATATTGTTGATCCATCCATAGTCCCGGTCAAGTGTTGTCAGTCCTCCACGCAGATAACTCCATTCCTAAAAGAGGAAAGGACAATGTGGTATCAATAACCAATCTATCTCCAAAAGGGAAAACAACAGGATGGAATACTTATAAATGAACAGCAATAGATAATCTGAAAAGTGAAAACTGAAAACTATATAATAGGCTGACCTAGCATTATACTCAGTAAGCGACAAATACAGTCTTACAACGTTTCCCCTCAAAAAGACAAAAGAGAAATAGACATTTTTGTCCAATAGTTCAATAGCATCCTCCAATTAGATCTTACTCCAGAAAGTTACCAGAAAGGATAGAACTTTGATTTGTAATACCCACCACTAGGATTTTTATGATTTAAAGTTTTCAATGTCAAGCTGGCCATTTGCAAACAAAGTGAACCCAGATGTTGAATAATTATTATAAGTCTACCAAACATGTATGTACCAGCAATAACAGATAGCCTACAGACGCTAAGGTCAAGTGGCGCTATGGAAAGCAACCAGTTTTATCCAAAATACTGGTAAATCAAAAGGAGATGAAGTCATTGCTCATCTAGCATTTGTGGCATGATGTGTCCTTACGCATCTTTCATTTCTAGGATAAGATGTATTTATTATGATTCTACACCTGGCTGCGATTAATAACATCCTGATTTAGCTGAGGTAAACTTGTAAAAGCTTCTAACCAACCAAAAATGGATGTAACCACAGTTTTTGTTGATTACAACAACGTAGAAACATCAACAAATTGGAAAATTGCTTTGCTAATAATCACCTTTCCACGGTACCAGGGAAGCTTGTCTTCATGGCCATGATGGTGCAAGTATGTGACCATATCCAGCCAAGCAACAAATACCTGCACACAGCAGCAGCAGCAGCAGCCACATAAATTTATAGGACACAGACACCACCCATTCAAATTATCTTTTACAGGAGTTGGGCCTGAAGAGGAGGACATGTTGCTCTTACCAAGTATGGGACTCCATAGAGCTTTAGCATCGGAATAGGACCCATCAGAAAGGTGAGAACAGCCAGAATACCAACCATGGCAAGCCAGGACGCCGTTGATGTAATGATATCTTTCTTTTCATTAGGTTGGAACAAATCACTGCTTGGGTTGAAGTGTGATCCTGTCTTCCCTGGACTCCTTGCAAACTGCATAACACACATGAACCCACAGGGCAAGAATTTAGCACCACTACCACGCTATAAAACAAAAGTGCCCATTCATCCAATTCATGTGTCATCGATAGACATGTTCTTAGCCTCACCAAGTATAACGGGAACGCGAGCAAGGGGAACGGCATGGTGAACCGCAATTTCCTAGTCATAAAGTCCAGGCTTCTGTACAGCCTCTCTGGTAGCTGCAAGTTATCACAACATGAGAAACCATCAAGCAGGGTTCATCAACGTGCACCATCATCATAACTTCTAAAGCTCCAACAAAAAGAGAGCGACAGGAAACCTACCGGGTGCCAGGACTCGTCCTTCTCAACGTGGCCGTGGTTTTGATGGTGCGTCCTGTGGCTAATCCTCCTGAAATTCCATTCAAAGACAGACCCTTCCTTAACATCAACTATAATCCTCGAAACAAACTAAAAAGCATAAGAAGCATGGGTGGTAACCATCCTACCATCCGTGGTATGGGACAAGAATTGAGGAATGGAGTATGTGGCCGACGATGCTGTTGAGCTTGGCGTTGTTTGAGAAGCTCCCGTGTCCACTGCAAACAGCAGACATGCGAAGTCAAAGACCTGAGTCTAAAGCTAAAACTACGCATGAAAATAACGAGAAGGACAAGAATCCAATCCCATCCTTGGGCACGGGAAGGGGATCGTGGAGGCGTACCAGTCGTGGCCGAGGACGAAGAAGGCCCAGAACATGGTGCCCTGCGCGGCCCAGTAGAGCGGCCAGACGAGCCAGCTGTCGAGGCGCGCGGCCGCGGCGGCGAGTCCGAGGACGACGACGACGTCGCGCAGCACGTAGCTCATGGAGCGCCAGGGGTCCTTGACCCAGCAGTGCTTGGGGATGGCGGCGCGGATCTCCGCCAGCCCGAACGGCGGCGGCGCCCCGGGTCGAACTCCCCGCCCGCGGCGCCGTGGCTGCTGGCCGCCGCCACGCCCTCCTCCGCCGCCGCCTCCCCGAGCGGGGAGCTCCTCTTGTCCTCCTCGACGGCGGAGGTGAGGCGGGTGGGCGCGGAGACGCGGAGCGCCCAGTCGCGGTGGATGGCCGCGGACGCGGGCCGGCCCGCCGCTGCTGTTGCGGAGAGCGCCGCCGGGGGGCGCCGCCGCCGCAATGGCGCCCCGGCCGGCGCGCAGGCGGAACGGCGCCAGGCCGCAGCACTCGGACAGCACGAGCCGCGCCATTGCCGGCGTCCGCGGGGCCGGGTCCGGCGGGGTTACGGGTGGATGGATGCCTGGAGCCCTGGATTGATGGCTATTGGCTCCTGCTCCGTAGTCTATAGTCCACCACCGTCGCCGCCGCCGCTGGTGCCTGGCACGGGATCTTCTGAGTTCGGGATGGGGTTTGGGGGTGTGTGCGGTGGCCGGGCTTTCTTTGCCAGGCTAGGCTAATCCAAGTAGTTTTTATACCTGCGCGCAAGGCCACCCATGCCCGGTGAGGAGCGAGACGTTCGGAACGCGTGGCGAATGGAGGGCGGGACGCGGTGCGGTGGACTCGGCCCGGGACTAGCACTGGAATGTCAATGTGGGTTGATGGGTCGGATCGGACTCGGACGCGAGGTGAGCGGCGGAGCTGATCAGCTGGGGCACGTGTGAATCGTTGCCGTTGTGGGTCTGGACGGAGCCAGCCAGGGAGCTTCGACGGCGGCGACCATGGCTTGCTTTTTAATTCGTGTTGACTCCCCCCTTGGGTAGGTTCGGTGATGGGAATAACTCGTCTGCCTGGTCCAAAAGTTCGTGTCGTGTAAAACTAAAAGTCGTGCGCTGCTCCTGTGGAAATCGCACAATGTCGACCATGCGTGTTTTATTCCTCCCCACAATCTAATACTAACAAAGCGTGGTAAGAGAGTTTTAGTGTGACAGGTAAAGCAAAGCAGCTTTTGCCTCGATACTTCGTTACGGACTTATTGACACCCCTGCCCTGTCCTGTCTTAATTTGACAGAGGCAGTCAGTCAGAGCACTTTTTAGTTAACGACAGACGGACGGTGGGCACAAAGCCAAATCTGGCGAACGAGTCAATGGTTTAGCTTAGCTCGTGTTTACGAGTCTCTGTTCGGTAAATAATCAGTAGAGGACTTAATTGATCCATGGTATGTTTGTGTGTTCTCACATGCGTGTGATTTTCTAGTCAGGGAGCGAGTCCATACCAGCTTGCTGACCATGAGGCATCGGAACCCCAGAATGCACGATCAATTCAGTATACGCCTCCCTCGCGGAGACAAGTCAACGATCAATTGGTTAATCATCCCCCAACCTCCAAACTCAAAGTAAGTATAATTTTCTCTAACGGTTAAAGCTACTATTATAATTTTTGTAACGGTTAAAGCTAGTATATAATACAAGATAAGAAAAAAAAAAGGGACTTCATGATAAGGTATAGGAGAAAGAAAAGAAGTAGGTTATTGATGTACAAGCTCTAGAAATGAGGAAACGAAATTATATATTAACGATGATGAAGTTGTCCTAGCAGGCAACTACTGTATGGGTAGGTTGGTAAATGAGCTATATAAATATATAGTACAACAAGGACTCTTGAGGAGTGAGCAAAATTTGGTCCTACTTGATGTCACTTTTGCTGACCCTACGATACGATACATCAGCCAACACAGTCATGGTACGTAAAACGAGACTCTCCGTCAAATCTCCCAATAGTTAGTTGAGGGGCGGTCGCGATAACCGTGGATGTTGTAGGGTGTTTGACGAGATTTTCAGTAATTCCTGAAACCAATCGAGGATCTGATTGAAACGTATCCAAACATGTCATTATTAACCATGCTCTCGCTACTGTGTGCGTTGGCAACCTACGTAATATAATACATTCCGTTGGGTTCGTATTTGACTGTTTTTTCATCTTCATCGTATATAAATACAAGGAAAGATAGCAGCCCCTTGTTTTTTTTTTTTTTTTGAGAGAGAAGCAGCCCCTCCTGTGTGTCGTGTAACTCCGAAGGCCATGAGACTCGCACCATGCATCTCGTCGTATCATCGGACCGGAGCTAACAAACAATTCGAGATTGTTGCAAACGAAAAATAAGACTGACTTTGTGAGTATAATAAAATACTTCGTATAAACTTGCAGGAGTATAAAGCATAGTAGTACGGTGTACGGAGTATATGTGAAAGGCTGTGTGTAACGGCAGGCGTGGTGCAGGTGCGCCCACGTAGCCGGTGGGACTCGCGGCCATCCATCATCAACCACAGGTCGGTGGGGCGCCCTCTGATATTTTCCTCTCCAAAACAAACAAGAGATGGCCGGCCGTCGGCGCGCGGTGCGATCTGGCTGACACGGCCAGGCCCGCGCGGGGGAAGGGAATCTGGGCGGATCCTCTACTAGCTTTTTGGTGCGATGTGGACCTGGGCCCTGGGCCCTGGGGCTGGGACCCGGGCGGATCCTAGTCCGTGGCCTGTAGGGTCCAGCTTTGATTAGGCTCCGCTAGGCGATCGTCGTTGAAAAAGTAAGAGTATATACTACTGTGTCTGCTACTAGTGTTTGAATTTTAGGATTTATAGTATGCTAGTACTAATAAGTAGTGTTTGAATTTGAGGATTTATAGTATGCTAGTACTAATAAGTAGTGTTTGAATTTGAGGATTTACTTACGGGTAGATATAGAATTTGATTTTGATCCCGTAAACCCAAGCGGTCAAAGCATAATTACTACTGGTGTTTTGACGCGGTCCTGCACCTCCAGTCCTCCGCCTCCGCTTGCCCTGACCGCGACTTATGGAAAAAGCACGGCGAAATAGCCAAATTCGTCCTCGAACTATCGTCGAAAACTTAGTTTGGTCTGTGAACTACGAAAATGGTCGTTCTATTTTCACAGCCGGCTTAATTTCGTTTCCAAACTATGAAAACGGGTCAATTTCATCTTTAAACTACAAAAACGACCGTTCTCGTCCTCAAACTTTCGCTGTCGGCTCAATTTCATCCCTGGTCCGATATGGAGCGCAATAATAATTATCTACTGCTGCTTGTAATTTGATTCAGGTGCTGTTAGAAAATTAATATATTTTTTATAGCTCTATCGCTTCAAAATAATGGCGTTAAAAATTATAGCACCATAATAATGGCGTTCTATCACTTGCCATATTAGAAAACTAATAAATTTTTTGTATGGAATTAAATAAATATACTTTTTATACCATTTCAAAAGTGGTTTTCTAATTTCGAGAGACGCTTTTAAAAACGGCAGCCGAATAAAATTACAAGAAGCAGCAGGTAATTATTATGGTGCTAAAATTTTATATTAACTTTTTGAGCATCTTAACGTCCTTAAATAAAAAAAAATATTAAAACTAGAAAGTTGTAGATCTTATCGAGATCTACAATTTTTATACAAAAATTATCTTCGTCGGATGTTGTATTGAAGAGTTACAACTAATTGCAACAAGTTGAAATAAGAATAAATCAGTTACATGCTTTCAGAAACTGATTCCAGCTGACTGGGCGATGGCGAGGCGAGCCAGCGTGGCCCCCCATGTCGATCGAGAGGCGAAATTGCCATTTGCCGAAAAAGTTTGAGGACGAGAACGGTCGTTTTTATAGTTTAGGATGAAATTGAGCCGGCTGTAAATGTTTGAGGACTAAATTAACCGTTTTCGTAGTTTAGAAATTTAAAGTGAGCTTTCGGCGACAGTTCGAGGACGAATTTGGCTATTCCGCCTAAAATCACAGCTGAGCTGAGCGCGGCAAGCTGCGTCCGGGTCCCGTGGACAGGAGACGACGTCACGACGCGTCACGCGAGCAGGCGCAGCTCCATCGCGTCGCGTGGTCGGCGGTGGAACACGAAGAAGACCCCTGGCAGGCTGGGCCCAATCACCCGCGCCGGGTGTAGACTCCCTATAGTAGTCCCCCATTGGTGGACGAGGGTCTTGGCGACCACCTCATTGGTGGACAAGGTGGAGACGCCGGATTTTCTTTCGGATGAGGCCCCCAGCTCGGCGGTCGGCGCGGTGCGGCCCTAGTCGGCGTCATCGAGATTGCGTGCAGCGCTGAGTCAAAACCTACTCACTAGTCACTTTAACCTCTCCTATCAAGAGAGGAGAGTCATGTGTGCACGTTAAACTTTTTCAACTGTTTAGGAATGTCGATAATAAGATTAAGAAGCCCATGGCTATTTGAGAAAGTTACGAAAAAAAGACCCATGACCATCTTTCATTAAAATATCACATGAAAGTCGTTACTTTCTCGGACCTCATTTACAAACTACGAGGGATTGAGCGAAAAATAAAAATACTTTGGGCTAAGCAGCATAGTACCAGACAGCAGGAATGAAGGACGATACGAAGCTGTCCTCTGGTTCAAGTCAGAGGTCTTGTACCGAGGTCTTGTTTAGTTCCACGAAACTTTTTGAGGAGAGATTATAGATTAAGCATCGTTTTTATTTGGTAAATATTGTCTAATCGTGGCCCAACTAGGCTCAAAAAATTAGATGCCTCGTGATTTACAACAAAACTATGTAATTAGTTATTTTTTTTTATTTATATTTAATACTCTTTACATGCGGCAACAAATTTGTGAGAGGAGAGAGATTGTAAAGTCTGTAGCATTTCGTTTGTTTGTGGTAAATATTGAGACTCAAAAGAGTGATTTACAACCTAACTATGCAATTAGTTATTTTTTTTTATTTATATTTAATGCTATTTACATACGGGAAACAATTGATGTGATGGAGAGAGAGTGAAAAAACTTGCAATTCCAATTGAAAATTGCATGGAACTAAATAAGGCCCGAGTTTACTGAAGCATCAGAGAGTGGTATTTTCAACTGATGGCTGCTATGCATGCACAATATTCAATTCTCTGACACCATGGTCAGAGCATCAAATTCGTCGGTTCATGTGAACGCCGCGGCCCCTACTAATTTGTTTTTGTGGAACCATTTTTGAACGCTTACTACACGAACCCTACAATATTCAAGTAGCACTGTTGTCGTAGTTAGAAGAGAGTGAGGTCATGCTAGTGCTAGCTACCTTGCATTGCTTACGTCAACCACCTTCTGAAGCCATGACCCATCCGAGAGAGTGTCACTGATACTTTGTGGACGGAGAAGGGGGATTAGTTGTGGGGTGGTAGCATCACCATCAGTCCATCTTTGTCTGGCCGGTGCCGCGCCACCCATGCATGTCCTGCTTTGTTTGGTTGGTCATGCCTTTGTCCTTTTTCCGCTAAAGATGGATGGGGGACCTCCACAGAAGGCCATAACCATTAGTACATCCACTAATCAAAGCACTGCTATAAGACATGGACTAATAGTAAGATATGTTGCCGGGGAACCGCAATTTTGTGGCCGGCAGCTGCACACGAGGTCCTCGTGCTCGGCATCCAACACCAATTATTTTTGCCATCTTCGATCATTAGCAAGATGCCAAGATGTGAGTGAGCAGTAGGGGGTACTAGTTGTACTGCTGCTACTATGACTACTAGCTAGTAGGAGCCAACCAACCCACAAAACAAGCTAAGATCATGTTTGGATCACATGAACCAGTAACTAGTTGACTAACAATTAGTTTATAAAGATCTAAACAAGTGAACTAGTATGTGAACTAGTGGGTGAACTAATGAGTAATCTAAGGCTCAACTAATACTAGTTGACTAGTCCACAAAATCCAACTAGTTAAACTAGTTGTTAATTCATTGAATTCAAACAGGCTCTAAGATTAAATTAATCAGATGTGCATGACGTCCTGGTGTCTTTCAACATACACTACGTATTCTCCATCCTATCCGATCCACATGTTGGTTGGTGATTACTCCCTCCGTTTCAAAATAAGTGTCGCTGTGGGATGCGTGCCACAAGTTTGACTTGATTTGTAGAAAATATGTGTAATATTTATATATTTAAATAATTTTTTAAAAAACTAGACCCAAAGATCTTTCCGATGATACTAATTATGATACTAATCGATGATATTTAATATTTATAAAAATTGCCGGCATTTGCTTCTCGGGAAGCGAAGCGACAGATATTCTGGAACGGAGGGAGTATGCTACATCCGACACACGAGTCGCCCCTTCTGCTACTATACTATTCTCTCACTGCAACGAAAAATCCATTGCCTGCTCGTATCTAGACGAGAGAAAGAGAATAATGGTGTTTTGTTTTTTTTTTTTTTGATCAAGAGAATAATGGTGTTGATTCTTTTATTTTTCTTTAGCTCAGATGGGCTGCCTACACTAAATGTGGAGACGGCATATGGGCTGGCAGGCCTATGAATAGAAAAGCGGCCTGGCTCCTGGCCCATAGGTTCAAAATGTTCCAGTCTTCCAGAGGTTCTCGACGTGTCCTCTCCCGGCGCCATCCGTTGTACCGGGAGTCTCCACTTAGTGTCTTAGTCCGTCTAGACCGGCAGCACATGGTAAACGAGGTTTAATTAAAGATGATGATTGCTTTTTGCCCGTAGCATCTTTCGACAGTGAGGCTGGGCAGCCGTCATCCATGAATTTCATCGGAAAACAGAGGCACATTGCTTTGCTTTTCATTCTGCTGGTGCTGGGCAGCTGGGGCTGGTGCTACTTGTGGTACAGAGCAGCAGTGCCACCACGCTACTACAGTATTCCGTTGCAACAAATGCTGGTTGCGACTTGCGATTGACCGACCGTGACCAAGCAGAGAAATCAATCGCAACAATGCCGGTGCTCAGGCCAGTTTTAATGGTGAGTTTCATTTTGTTGTTTTAAAGACTGCCATATCACATAGTTTCAAATAAAACTTGGATGAAACTCCCACCGTCAATGTATAGTTTCATTCTCTAGTTTTATATGCATTTAATTTTATGACTCATAGAGAGTTAGTACTCATGCCAAAAGAGTGTCATCTCCATGACACTTATTTCTTCTCTCTCTTCTTAAATACACTGCCATGTCATCGAATGTGCTTATGTGGCACCATATTTAATGTAATTAAAATTCGCATGAAAACTCCCACTGAGACTGGCATTGACTGGCTGTGATTGTGCGGTTACAGCCATGCATACGGCCGATTCGTAGCGTCCCAGTCTGCTGACTAGATCTTCATGAGCTACGTACAGTACTAGGCAGGCAGCCAGCCAGAGCGGGGCTGCATAGCAGACTACTGCAGCCTAGCAGGAGATGGGCTGTTGGACGGAGTCGGCGATACGACCGATGCCGATGCGATGCCCGCGTGTTCGTGTTCAGGCGGCGGAATCGTCATCGCTTCCACCACCAGGTCTCCGTGTTTTTCCTGATCTGCTGCGCGAGGGTCGCGAAGTTCGCGGCCTCGCTCTCCAGCTCCGCCGATTGCTCGGTTATTCTCTGGAGACAGGAACGGTGATAGCCATCGGTCATTTAATTTATATATATACATATAATAAGAGATCGAAAAGAAAAGGCATGAACTGGTGGTGGTTGGTCTATTATATTTACCGCAAGCTTCTCCTGCCGCTCCATGAGCTTCTGCTTCGCGGCGGCCGCGGCGGCCGCGGCGTCCTGCAATGTATAAACGTGCGACGGTGGAATATGGAGGCCGGCGAAATCATCACAAAAAATGGAGCGTTTGGAAATACCCTGTTGGTGAGACTAACTGATGATAAAAAGTTATTACCCCTTTGTATTTGTATTTGGTGAGGATCTCTTGGGTGCTTTTCTTTCGTGGCGTGTGAACATCGTCCGACCCTCCAAATAGCTGCTCTCGCTCCACGTCTAGTAGGGGTAGCAGGAGATACTGTTATTGTTATGATTGGAAAAGGGACAGCCGTACTTACGTACCGTCTCCTTCGACTTCACATGCTGGAATTGGAATCTCTGTTGCCGTATATACCTGTCTTGCTCTTATTGTTCACAGCAGACGTGGACGGTGGTGCTGCCTTTGACGGTGCCTCGTCGTCAATCTTGATGTCATCTGCAGCGGATTGCATGGATTGATTGGTTCATCAGTATGCGCCGGCCAGAGGCATAAACAGGGATGCATGCATGCAAAGAGAGATCCGAGTAAGAGAGCGAGACAGAAGAGAGAACCAATTGTCAATTCTTGTGTTGGCACTGATGGTCCTTTATTTCCCATTGCCAACAAGATTATTGCATATGCGCGCCCAGGACTGTCGACGTAGTTTTGCCGTGTGAAATTCCTCGCTAATCCTCTTAATTAGGACATCACCGCCAAGAAATCCAGCTGCAAGATCCACATCGTGCAAAGAGGCCAGCAGTGAGCAACAAGAGATCATCTTCTATGACAGAGGAATGCGAATTCTGATCCAACTACCTGCAATCGAGGATGGAAACGGAGCGAACGGCAGCCTTGTTCCAAGTTGTTCAACGCAACATGACAGAGGTCGGTTTGAGTTCCTAATTCAGGATAGCAAGCAAGCAGTACTGCTAACCACATTTAGGCACCTTGAAATGTGCCTTGCCACAAAGGGTTGGTGCACTTATTTTTGGGCAGTACAACTCAGCGCCTTTTTATTTGAAATAAATTATATAGGCCAGAATCAACCAACGAAATTTGCACGCTAAACTTTACCTCTTAAAAAGTCCCGGGCTGAAACTGGGATGAAAGAGTTGCTAGTTAGCATTTGTAGGATTCATTGTTGAGATCAATGTTTACTAATATAGCCCTGTAGTAAAAGTTTTTCAGAGCAATCTAAACCTTTTGCTGCATTAATTAATTCTACAAGAATTTTCACCAGAAACGAAATCTGCCTTTTGCCAGATTCCATAAAACTTACACGCAGCACAAGCTCCACAGGAACACGAGCTACAGCTACCTGAACCATAAAACCGGCACTGCCTAGTTTCACACTTTTACCCACCATCTCCATGAGACCATGACTCCATGTGCCCCGTAGTTGTAAATCCCAGCCAGCAAAATCCAAACGAGCAAACCCGACCGTGTACAGCGCTGCGTGGCATTTTACTTGGCAAACAGCCTGATAAGAACAGCATCTTTGTGATGCCTCACCTTCACTGTAGCAGACAGAGGGGCGAAGGTGTCTTTTCTGTGTCATTCAACTATGCAAGAGCCTAGCTACAAGCCTACAACCCAGTCACACTAAAAAATATGTGGTCTCTCGGATTTATTACAAATTTGGGCTTTGGAGGCGCAATTCTCTATTTATGATACATATCAAGTATAACAAATAGACTGAAAGGCCAAACTAGGCTCACAAATTAGTAGATTTAGATTACAGGACCGACAGACCATCCTGCCTCCTTATTTAATCTACTCTTACAATGAGTAAAACAACATTCTAATCCTTTTACCTTCACTATCTAACAAAGGGCCATATGAAAAGGGAGTGTGGGGAAACTAGATTAGACCACACAGACGGGGCCTAGAGCAAAACTGTTTTCCATTGGCTTTCACCAAGGCTACTACTCCGACTGTTAAGCCCGCACAGATAATGGAGGAGATCAAGTTTTGTGCGTTCCGTCCAACTGCAAATGAGATGAGACAAAGCGATTTGCGCAATTTAGTTTTTCAAAGAGAATATGAGCACAACTCATGTAAGCAGGCTCTATCAAAACTTCAGAACTCTGAAGACAAGCAAGGCAGGCAGACCTTGACTGAGAGTGAAAGTTGTTGCGGTAATCCCACCAACTATGATTGCTGAAGCCACAGGCAGATACTGCAGTATGTTTTCGCAATAGCCACAAAAGGTGAGACCAACAGAAGAGGTATTTAACTTTTTCTAGAGGATGCTGTTTAACCATACAAGGGTAGCAATTCCCATCAGATAAATGAAAAGGCCCACTACTAAGACAGGCAAAATATAAATGAAAAGGCCCACTGCTAAGACAGGCAAAATATTAGTCAATTACCGAAGAAGATTCAAATCCACCATTATGAAAAGGAGAGGAGCTGCCTTGGCTGACTGTATAATAACCGCTAATAAGGTCAAGAGCATCCTGAAGACAAATGATGAGAAGGCACATGATAAGCATAAGTTCGAGTATAACTGTGTGATCAACACGAGGATGTAGACAGGGATAATCTAGCAAGAAGCACAGGGAAAGAATATAGTAGTATCATTACATGACTGTAAAGTTGCATCTGAATCAATATATCTCATGGTACCATCTTAAACATTGAAAAGACAAATGTTGTGATGCACTCTTGCTATCATGTGAAGTTTAGCTAAGCGCTCCAGCAACTGAAGTGAAGAATGTACAATGGAAAAGGCCTAAGAGGAGCGATCGCTGATAGGGCTAGAGCAAATATTGAGCACTACATAAGAACTTACTTGCCGCACTCCGTCATGAAAATTATTCAAATAATATCTTGAAAGAGCACTCATTCCATCTTTAATTAGTCCAGGTAATGTCTGCCTTCCATATCTGTGTTATCTCAATAGTTCCCATGTAAGTTAGCCAAGTAACACTAACAAAAGAAATATCTCAATAGTTCCCATGTTTATTCACGAATTATTGAGGCAGTAAATACTAGAGTACCTCACTAGATCCCCTTTCAAAGCATAAGAACCAGCGTACTCCAGGCTCAGCTCATCACCATGCTCAACCCATACTGCCAGGCATGAATTCATGGCCACAAGACACTTAGATAGAATTCTAATTACTGGCAATGAACATTTCAGCATAAAAGATAACTTACATTTTTTGAATATATCATTAATGTTATCAGAGAGAGAAATGCTTTCAGACGACAATAATGCCCCCATCCGCTGCAGTTGAGAATCCAATGATTTTCTTGCAAGGAAACTCTGTAAGGATGTTCCAAAAAGGAGTTAATGAAATGAAAAACACAGTTCATTAATACATTTTAAAAGCACCAGTTTAGTTTCGTGGTCCTTCTATTCTGTTCTTTTAACCATTAGCAGTGCATCCAGTTGCATGCTCAGCGTAGAACTGAGGGACTATTGAGCACAGGTTACACCATTCTCTTGCTTGTTACCATGTTTAGCAAGGTACTTTCATGTACAGATGCCCATTAGGAAGAACTAGTCATGTAAAGATAAGTGCATAATACCAAGTTCTAACTAACATGTAAGTGAACAAAATAAAGTAGGATAGGCTTTCCAGTGACACAAGATTGTCAGGATGGAAGAATAGATATTAGTGAGCTCCGATCACCTTTTGTCCTTGGGGAACTCCACAAACAGCTGGTGTGTAGGTGGGGCCACGCAGATGGTGATGGTTGTTGGGTGGGGTGGGGGCACTAACTGATATACGATCTGTTATTTGAGAAGACATGGCCCGCTGATAGATGACCAGTGTGTGTGTGTGTGTGTGTTGGGGGGAGGGGTCTATAACAGATGTGTGAAAAGTGGTATGAAGATGAAACTTATTAAATTCATTTTGAAAATTAGTACATAACTTATCAAATTGAATCGCAGAATAAGATTACATGCAAACCTGTGTCACATTTGTACGGTCCAGGCAGTCAATGCAATTAGACCTAACTACACCACTTTGCTCCAACAGAATCTCTCCTTTAGTGTTCATAAGAAAATATCTGCTCAGCTGGCCCAGAAAAGAAGCAAAAGCAAATTACTTGCCACTGTTAAACCTTTAGTTATGAATAAATCTTAAAGCAGTGTGTTTGGAAAAAGGTAAGCATGAAATGTTAGATATTCAAAAATTACCCTTGCTTATGAATAGCTTCCTCAATTTGATTGTAGAGAGATTGCAAATTGTTGAAGTTACCTCCATGACAAACATGATGGAAATCAAAATGTATATACCTGTAAGGCGGAAGGACCACATCCAGCAGATAACTAATAAATTTTATGTAAATGTTTAATCCTTGCCTCCTTGGGGTAAGGTAATCATTTGATTACTTGTAAGATCAGAAACTAATAGAAGCAAGCATTTCAAAGAAACATAATAACCTGACACCCGGGATTCTGTCCATTTCAGCAGCAAATGCATTGCTCAAATCTCCTTCGTCACCTTGCTGCAAGTAATGACATATTAGATGAACCGTTATCTCTCAATGGCCAAAATGAATTGAGGGAGATAGTTCAGCCTCTCCCTTGTTTTTTTTCTCCTCTTAATAAAATGAGAATGCAGCTCTCCTGCCTAGTTCGAGAAAAAAAGAAGAATTGTTTATGGATCTCCAGGTTAGTATACCAACTACCAGCTATAAGGTAGGAGTGACTAAACCTCCAGCTTAAGTGCACTAAGGACTACAAGACTTCCCTTTCAATTATGTGCTTTTTCCACGAAGGCATGGTTCTGCTTCAATCACATTGCCTTTTCTTTCAATTATCATTTTACTAATCTTGCCTGAACTCAAGCAAACAAAGAGTTGAATGCCATAGCATTAGTGCAAAACTGTAAATTAAGTTCTTCCCCTCAAACAAACTGCAAAATTGGCACTAGTAAACATGCTGTAAATAATGCTTTGCTTTGTAAAACCCATAATATCCATGTCACAGTACTGCCCATGCAGACTATATTATACATGAACAATACAAGGGTTCTGTAGCAGTGGCCCACCCTCCAGAGGGCCGTTACTTGCCCATTATGTTTAGCAGAATTAGATTATGTATTTTCGAGAAAAAGAATTAGATTATGACATTATGTATAGTCCAGAGTCTTCTAATAGGTTCCTTAGGGTTAGGAATCAAGTCATGGTATCCTACCTATATAAATATAACGGGAGTTAGAACTACTAGAAAGCCTCTCCCTCCATTTTTTTGTCCAATCCCCCTTCATCTTTAGCGAAAAAGAAAGAAAAACACCAAATTTGCATGTTACAACGGATTTGCTTAATAAAAAATGTATGTTACATCAATGTATAGAAAACTCACTTTATCAGTCAAGTCAATAACAATTGTCTCACCATAGCGTTGTGAAAGATCATAGAAATGGCGTTGAACAACCTTAGGCTGTATGGAATCAATTTAAGAGAAGTCATCAGGCTATAAAGTATGGCGTCACTACAAATGTAAGATGTAACAAGTTCTTACAGTTTCTTCATGTTCGATTATGCTAAGCCGTGGTTTGTAGCTTAAATCCACTATTTGCTCCCAGAGAAGTGGAATTGAGCCTCGAACCTAACAAAGCAACAGGAATGAGTAATAAGCTTGTAAAGCGTTGAAAATGGAACACAAGTAAAGGACATTCTAAAACATTCATGCACAACTAAATTTGTATCCATCATATGTGTTACATGTTATGCATAATATCAAAGAAACAAAGGCTACTCATCATAGTCAAACCTGATGAACAGTTGACATCCACAGAAATTTCTAGAGGTACTATAATAAACATAAATTGGAAAAGTATTATGTCATACTAATTAAGGGGAGAGGAATGGTCTTTTCATGGCCATAACGATTAAGGAAAGCTTGTGACCACATTTCATGGTTAATTAGTTCAAACAGCTATGGTCATTTAGATGATGGACTCTAATGCCACTTTCATCTTGGCATTGGACTGTATTGCTTTGCATGCATTATTATGATATTGGTTAAAAAAGCCATGTATTGTGAACATCATCCAACAAACAGCATCAAGAAATTTCATTTATTATGTCCTGAAGCCACCTGTATAAATGAGGATGTGAGACCTTCATACTCAATCAACTGTTCTGTTTCTACAAAATTTGCTGTGGCGCCTTCAAGATTCGCACCCCTTCTCCACATTCTTGTTCCTGCAATCAGCGCATTACAATTTTTAGAAGTATAATTGTGTTCTATAAGTTACTCATGTTTCAAGTGTCATCAAAAAGGAAAAGAAATAAAAAGAAAAGAAAGTGCAACCTAAACGCCTGTTGCATCTCCTTGAGAACAAGGTTATCCTGACTGGTTTATCCTTCAAGGTAAATTGCGCTGACTGAAAACGTACAAGAGTTAAGGACACCAGCTTACTGACCATGTTTGTTCTCCAATTGTAGAAAACAATGGGAATGCATTGCAACTTTTTGAAATATATCCTTTTAATTGGGATATATGATAGCAAGGTACAGAGCCCACATTATGCATGCAAAGCAAGATATATGCACCACTAAGCAATAAAGATACCAAAAAAAAAGTGACATGGAACTATTTTTTTTTTTTTTTTTTTTGGATATTTCCTTGTATCAGTGGGATGATGAACTCATCAAGCTGCAGAAAATTATCCAGAAAAATTAGAACATAAGCAAGGATACAAATAGATAAAAGAAATAAGTCAAATCCTTCATAAATGTTTACCTTAGCTTCAATAAGCTCCTCTAACAAATTTTTGTTCCAAACAAAACGAGGATCAGCCTGACCAAAAAAGAAAGAAGAAAAAAAAAGGTAACCACAGTGATTCCTTAACTGTATAATCAATAGGGGAAAAAGTACAAAGAGTAAAAAAAAAAAGGGGGAAAGTATAATGATCCCTTGTCTGGAAAAAAAAGATTGAAATTTGTGCGTAACTTCAACGAAAATGTTTGTCTTGTTTTGAAAGGTTTTGTAGCATGTCCCCCAACATCTTGCCTTGGCACATCACACTTTGAAGGGTAAGCACAGCAAAACTTGCGTTCAAATATGAATATATTACAAGTTAGGGACATGTCCAGCAATTGAGTGTAGCAGAGATGCGTATGTTGCGTTGGTTTTGTGGGCACACAAGGAGGGATAGAGTCCGAAACGAGGATACTCGGAATAGGGTTGGGGTGGCACCAATTGAGGAGAAATTGATTCAACATCGGTTGAGATGGTTTGGACATGTCCAACGGAGACCTCCTGAGGCGCCGGTGCATAGTGGGGTTCTAAAGCGGGTTGATAGTGTAAAGAGCGGTAGAGGTCGACCTAAACTGACTTGGGATGAGTCGGTTAAGAGAGACCTTAAGGAATGGAATATCTCCAAGGATTTAGCTATGGATAGGAGCGCTTGGAAACTAGCAATCAACTGCCTGAACCGCGACCCTAACTCTGTCTGTCTTATGCCCTTTATGTGTTTCTCTTTTTCGTGTCTCTTTTGGGTTTCACCTCTAGCCTACCCCAACTTGCTTGGGACAAAAGGCTTTGTTGTTGTTGTTGTACAAGTTAGGTTCGTGTGGCAATCAAGTTCAACGTATCCTTTTCTAGAATTAGACACAACTCGTAGAAATGGTAGATACCATCAGCACATGCTCCGATAAGCTCAATCAAGAATTGCTAGTGGCGAGTAAACAATGAAGATGGTACAATGTCTACTAGTATGTGATACGTTACCTGTTATATTTATATGCCGCGGATCATTAGACCGTCCAGGGCTTATATTCAAGCTTTGCTTCCTCAAGTTACAAATATACATCTTTAAAATTGCAAATGCATTTTACAATTTTAGTCACTCCTACTAATTCGAGCACATTTCAATTTAAAAGTGCATACCTAACTGTCAACAGACTAAAAAACTAAGTGATAAAGATTGAGTACCATGGGACGTATCAAATGACAAATCATTACGAACCTGCTTCCATAGTGGTTTATGTATCCTTCCTGCAGCCAACTTGGATGCCCTCTGCAAGCTACATAATCATAGTGTTTATAACTTTATCTCTATTGAAGAGCACTAATCATCACATTATTTGTGTGTCGTCAGTCAGATACAATCCAGTATAACAAAAGAAAAAGAAATGCACCAAAGAGGCAATAATTTGAGGCGGCAGGCAGGTAGAAGGATTGTTTAGATGTCAGGTCAGGTTGTGCTCTTTGATGAAAAAAATTAGTGTATGTATCTCTCTAATGGTGCACTCCCCATGGGAATGAATTTCATGCTGGGGTTAACAAAATCCCCTCATCTGTTCCACGCCAAAGCATAGGTGTGGGGTTCGGGGTTTTTCTCAACTTGCATGAAAAGGTCTTCTTAATTAAAAATGCCTGGGGGCTGTCTTACCCCCCGCAGGTCGAGGGTTGAGGTCCCATCCTAGTAATTTTATGATATAGAGTATGCCAAGTACAAAATTATCTTAGGTGGCACAAGCTTTATGTAACAGAAGTTGGGTAGATGACATCAAGGGGGCTTTGACAGTTGAGGTGCGTGTAACTTTGGGACATGGTTGATAATATTTTTTTTAACCCTAAAAATACAGCAGGGGAGGCCTGCACTCTAAATTTTTATTTAAAATAAAGCGAAGCTCAACAACTGTTCGAGAAACAGCAGGGAGAAAAGCTGTACAAGAGCAGAAGGAAGGAAGAGGGGTCCGGGGTAGACCAGGGATTTACAGTAGCCCAAGGGGGAATAAAGCCAACAGCACTAGACTAGGTCTGCTTCTTCTAGCACTCCTGATCAGCACCATTGAAGACTCACACAATCTGGATCTTACTCTAGCAAATCAGCCTATATGTCGTTTTTTCACAGGGACCATCAAGTTTGCACTTCGGAAGCAGATCTGGAAGTACTGACTTGCAAGACGTTCCCCACCCTGCAGTTTGTCCCTCTGCGTTCAGGCTGATGAAACGATACAACATATCCTGATTGCTTGTGTGTTTGCAAGGCAGGTTTGGACAGCTATTTTTTCTGTGTTGGGGTTGCTTCCTCTTGCACCACAACCAGAGGACTCTCGTTTCAGTAGCTGGTGGAGCAAGACAATCAAGGCAGTTCCTATAAGGAGATAAAGCGAGGACTTAATTCGCTAATAATCTTAGTTTCTTGGGAGATTGGGAAACATAGGATCCACTGTGTCTTTGAGGGTGGCTGTTAGAGTATGGCAGGGGCCTGTTGGGCCTCGGCTGGTGGTACAGCCCATTAGTGTTAGGGTTAATTAGAGATAATGGTCTCTTACTTAGGAGTCAAGTTGTTAACCTCTCTATATAAGGAGAGATGTATCAATCTCTAATCAAGCAAGAATCAAGAAGGAAAACCCTTCCCTCTTGCCCGGGCCGTGGGCGAACGCCCCGCGGCTGGCTCTCTCTTGCCCTCGCAGCCCTAGCAGTGAACAGTACCAGCGGGTACTGTAGCGCGGCAGCCGCCACCCACTCCCTCAACTCGCTCCCCTCAACCCTAGCAGCCCACATAACAGTGGCAGTTCTTGCTTTCAAAAGGTTCTGCTTGTAGTTCATGAGTGTAATCTTTGGTGCTGGGCTGGTGCTAAGGCTTTACGTCAGCTGCTTTGTAGGTCATTGCCATCGGCTGCCTAGGCTCCTGATGAGTTTGTTGGTCATGTTTTCTGTCCAGCATGTGGTGCTGTTAGCCTTGTACGAGGTGGCCTAGGGGAGTTGGCTCTGCCTCTCCTTTGTTTTTTTTCTCTACTTAATGAAATGGCACGCAGTTCTCCTGCGTTGTTCGAAAAAAAAATATCTATTATCTTAGGGATGTGCACAATCACTACATAAAGGTTGTTGGCCTTTTCTGAATATTAAGTCTATGTCTTTCGGTTGCCTTATTCGAGTACATGCATGACAAAGCACTTACTTTAGTGTCAAATCCCTGTCGTATGAATAGTACAATCCACAAGTAGTTTCTGCAATTCTCAGGAGAGACATGAAGTATGCCTCGTCCCTTCTCTGCAAGCAGATATAGAGGTAGAAAACTTAAATGCAGTGACCAAGGACCAGAGAAATGCAATCCGTGCTTGGTTGTGACCAGGCAATGTGGATGAAATTGCACACTATGTGATAGTGTTTACATACTTCCTGTGGAGTTAAGTGCCTTATAGCCTCGTTACAGCATAAGAATTTCATTGAGTTCGCATGGTACACAGGGGAGCCCTGATAAGAGCCAGCATCTTTCCGAGAAGTGATAACGAGTACATAGCTTCCTAATGAAAACAAAGATTTGCAGAGTGAGAGACCCATACCACAAAATTTAAGTCTAAATTCCATATGACAGATAAATTAGCAGTTCTACAGTGAGGGAAAAATAATTAAGACACAAGATACAAATTTGATTATTTCATGGTTCTGAGTAGCGCAAGGACATCAAATTCTAGAACAAGTGGGATTATTTTATTACACAACCCTTTTATACTATACGCCAGAGAGTACAGTTAATCCACAGAAATGGTCATGTTTTTTTGTTGGACATTTCCATTTTTAGTTGATCATGCTTGTTTCCAGCTTCTGCTGCTACGGTACTCTGCTTCACGTGCAATTTATAAAACCACATTCAAATAAAATTCCGTAATAAATTATAAATGGACATAGCTGCGAGAATATGACAAGGGTAGCACAACAGTTCATACTATGGCAAATTTCTGGCTTAGAATATGCTACCACTTCATTGCCAAAAGTGGAATCCTAAGTGCAAGAGCACTATGACTTTAATGGAACTTTCCTTGAAATTGCAACTATACCTTACACATCAGCACATCGATTCTGTGTTAACCATGTACACAAGTACTCTCAAGTCTCAACACAGTGAAGGAATCTCACAGTGAAATGAAACACTAACCAAAAACACATCCAGGGACCAAAATCTTCACTCAGTTTTTTTCCTCCTAGTATTTTTGGTTGCATAGCAGTGAAGCACAGTTTTTCTATTCGTTGACTGCAGAAATTACATGTTCAGTTGACCATTAAATGTGTTATCTTGGCACTCTGCAGCAGGTGCAAAATCAACTAAAACCACATTATCAATAGAGTTTAATGTCTGTCTAGCTGCAACGACAGCAAGTCAGCAACACCCACAGAGTAGTTCATAGATCACACAGCAACCAAGTAACCAAGTCCTAGTTTGGAACACACTGAAATGTGAAATGTATAGAAATGGAAGTCCATATGTGATAGCAGACAATGTTTTCCATCTTGGTCACTGCTATTAGGTAATGACAGCAAGAGATTACTTTGGTGTGAGAAATGGTTACATGGACAATTTTTATCTTACCTTGCACCATCTCTGTGTGGTGTTTTATTTTTTTTGGTTGGCGTCGCTAGATCAATGGATTGCTGATCATTTGGCTCATTATTTTTTTTCTCAAACAGATGGGAGAGCTGAGTATCATTATATTAAAAGAAGACAATTCAACAGCACAACGGCGAGGAGACAAGAAAACACTCGAGCCCCAGCCAAACTCCAAAATCTCATCTCTTATATAGCAAGAGACACAACACTAGCAGGCAGGGGGAAATGCTATCAAGGACACAACGATTGCGGTGAGTCCAGATAGCCCAAGCCCCCAAGATGATGACCAAATTCAGACTTCTCAGGACCTGCCCATCAAATCTTTCATTGGTTTGAGGACACCAGTCATCTAAGTGGCATCAAGCAATGTCCACCCTTGACGTCTTTCCTGCCCCTCCACAGGAATCAGGAACGCCCTCCAAATTTTATCAGTGGCGACTAGGAAGAGGGCAATGTGCCGAGAGAAGTTTGGCAGTTTGCCCTGACTTTAGTTAGTCTGCAGAAGCAAACTCCACAGCCAGATGACTCCAAATTCATGGAGCGGTGGTGCTAAGCTATGTGCCGACTGCCAAGTTGATAGACACCATTGCAAGGGCTACAATTCTCTAGCAGTTTCAGTGCCTTTGTGGATTTGGAAGCATTTTTTTAGGGGGTCTCACCTAATCTTAGTACTATTATGCAGGACATTTAGGGATGAAGCCAAGTTGTGGTGTTTGACAGGAACTAAAAGGCCTTAGCAGCATTTGACCATAATTGTGGTTCTTACAAGTCATTAGTCGCAGTTCCTAATATAATGTTGCGCGGTTCTCCTGCTTGTTCGAGAAAAATGTGTGAAATCAAGCTTAGCATTTCAAGTATCTTACAGTTTTATTTACTTTGTAATCTTACCTTATTTAGTTATTAAACTGATTACTTGTCTAGCCAGTATAAACAGTTAAACACTCTAAACAGAAGCAGGCTCAGGGTTAGTAAGTATGATCAAATGGCACTAAATGCGTCCCAAAAATAGACATGTGTTATGATGATATAACAGGAGAGCAGAACACTACTGCAGGCAAAAAAAGCAAAATACAAAAAAAGGATACGAAGTAGTTTGTAATTATTGAAATTAGGTGACTCACCGGCGAGCAGTCTTATGATGCCGACCACCCCGTATATTCTGGAAACCTTACAGTTGCTCCCGGCTGCTGCTTCCTCTGCCCGCGAAAAGACGAAGGTAAACCACAAGTCCACAACACCACGCCGATTGACTAGCCATAACATCAATCAAAACAACACAAATCCGGAACCACGCCACAACCCTTCTCGTCACTACACGGCTTGACCTGGGGAGAGAGGGGTGATGGAGCCGCCGGAGCGGGCGACGGCGAAGGCGGCAGCACTGTCGAGCGAGCGGATCACATAGCGGTCGCGGAACTCCCGCAGCTCGAGCTCACGGCTGCAGGATCCTGGATGGAGGGGTTCCTCAGAGAGCAGCGGCGCTTCGTCGGCGTCGTCGGCGCTCGCCATCGGCGGCGAGCCGCGTGGTGCGGGAGCGGGACCTGGGTTCGGATTGGTTTGGTTGCTTGGATCCGAACCGGGGGAGACAACAAAACGGGTGAAGCAACGCCGTGTACTGTAACGTGTTGCTGATCTGGTATCACATGTGGGCCAGCTCTTGATTTACTCAGTGGGTCCCACGAGTAGTTGAGGAAAGGGCCAAAGGGCAGATGCGGAATGGACTATCACTCTTTCTGTCTTTACGGAGTAGATTTTTGTCCATGCATGGGGCACTCACAAATGTCAGATTTGTGTGCCACAAACTCCACTCATCGAATTTTAGAGCACACATCAACAGTTGTTGTGTTATGCATGAACTCACAATATTCTCCTCCACGCGTTAGTAAACCGTGACCCATGTTTTCTTTGATGAAGTTAAAGACCAGAGGATTAGCATGATGTCTTTTCTTTAGTTCATTCACGTTGATGAAGTTAAAGACCATAGATTACCATGATGCCTTTTCTTTAGTTCATTCACGTTAGATTACTGATGCAATTTTTTAATGTACCAATTTCATGTCAGCATATTTAAATCAATTACTAATTATGATACTCTGTTTGACATTCAGTTTAAGTTCATATAGTCCTCTTTCTTCAATTGCACTTTCTTACAACTGTATATATTTCCTTCCCTAAAAAAATCTAAAAGCCATTTATTTCCTTCCCTAAAAAATCTGCTATGCTTACACTGTATATTTTTATACTTTTTTTAATAGCACCCCTTGCAACAATTTATGGAACTCAACGTGAAGAAAATCTAAAAGCCATTATATTTTCTTTGTGAACAATTCTGTTGTGGTTACAATGCACATATGTTTTTAAAATTTGTTAATCACCAAGTCTGATTTCTTCTATATCTATTCCTCCTAACTCAATTGGAATTACTTGTACATTCCTGCAGTAACACACGGAGGGATTCACTTAGTAAGCAATTATACATGTTAACGTGCTAACACATATGATATGCTAGTGAACGTTAGACCAATCTTGATACATGCATAATCGAGATTAGATCATATGATCCTAACTTAATTTTCGATTCTTTATCCGTATTTGTCCATTTTCGAATGCTTGTATATAAGGATGTAAATGGTTTTGTCCATAAACCCACAATAAATAGACTTATTTTTTTTTTTGGCAGGTTCTATGCCGCTTGCATCCCATCCCTATCCGAATACCTTGATTTTGTTTTCGATTCATATTTTTTTCAAACCCGATCCTTTTTCCATTGAAATGAAAAATATAGAAACTAGGACAAAGAGAAAAGTTTTCCAACCTGTTTATATGTCAATTTCCATTCCTATTTATTTGTAGCCAAGTCTCATGTAGAACGCTCTTCCAGTTTGGGAATAAAACCAGTTGTACTCTAGCTGATTTGACCTCTCATGAAGGCTAACCACGAAGCAAAAATTGGGTTGAACCTTTTTTTACCTAACCTAAATAAATGGCCACACGAATCTCCCGATGATTCTCTCTCTCCTCATGCTCGAAGGGACCGGCTAGGCGAACAAGGACGATCTTGGCATCTTGCGGACAATCTTTTTTTCCTCTCTCGCGCGAATTTGGAAAGAATCCTTCATGCAAAAGCCGCCAACTCTGAAAGGCTGCGGCCGTACAGCAAGCAAAAGCAACACTAGCGCAGAGTATACACGCACAAGTAGTGCGTTCTCCCAGTCGCCAAAAAAAAAAAAAAAAAAAAAAAAAAAAAACCTAGTGCGTTCTCCCATGTTCTCTCAGTTTATATATCACTCAGATAAACCAAAAAAAAACATTTCATTACCATAATAAAACAGCCAAAAGAACCCAAATTCCGGTATTAATTAAGAAAACCACAAACCTCACCATTGAGAATTAAGGAAATAACACAAATTTAGCCGGATCAATCGACATAAACAGGAGACTTTACGCCCACGTTAATCAATCCATAATGAGCCCATAAAAAAGGCACCGCCTCCCATCAGCAGCAGAAAAAAACTTCTCTCCCGTCTCCTTCCCTTCTCTTCCATCGCCTTCTCTTGGGCTCCTCCCCGTATCCCGGACTGCCAGTCCAAGGCTGCCGCACTCACTCCTCGGCTGACATTGAACCCTATCCACCCACCCGTCCCCGCAGCGGACGCGCCCGCAATGGCGCGCGGGGCGGCTGGAAAGCGGCGGCGCGAGCCGTCGCCCCCTGCCGCCGCCGACGCGGCACGCGACGGGAGGAAGCTCCTCTCGGGCGAGATCGTCGAGGTGAGCGCCATCCGCACAGTCGCTTGCGATGAGGGCATTGCGGCTTAGGGCGATGGTCCGCGGGTCGGCGGGTGATGGGCTGGGTGCCTGGGTTTGCGATTTTATTGGGTTTATACAATGCTTGAGTTGACCGACCATGATCAGGGTCGTGATCAGGCGATTCTCGGTTAATCTATTACCGAGCATCGGCCGTTCCGCGGCGCGGGGATGATCGCGAGGGCATCGGCATCCGGGGTGGTTATTGGTTAGGAATAGCATGCTTTTGTTAATCTGGGGGGTGAAGTGGGTGCTTAATTACATATTTACATGTATATTCTTTTTAGTTGGTCTGCGGAGTTTATATTGGGTGGTTGGAGTGGCCTTATCTTCCTCTTGCGGGAATGCTGACAAGATTAGTACAAGGTTCTGCCACATAGATAGCTATCAAATCGCAACAGCGATACGGCAGTGAGCCTGCACGTGCAAATAGTTCAGAATCTTGGCTTCTCGCCTATGCCCTCAGTGAGTTACGATAATATTATTGACATATAAGCAAAATGCCTAATTTGTAGGAGTATTATTTATATTTCTTCGATTCGCGGATGATGCCAGTTACCTGTCTTCGCCAGTTACCTCTGTCTGCTGGCCATTGATGCCTGCCAATTGGGCAGCCTTGCATTAGTTAGGTAGGAATTACTTAAAGTGGTATATCGCTGTTTATTCTTTTATGATCCAATTTGTTGCATGCATGGATTGAATTTGACCTGTCAATGAACCACTAATGTTCTACTACCCCTTTTAACACACCCCTTGTGTTTGCTTCAGAATTCCAATGTGTTTCATTGTCTTTGTTACTCGCTGATGATTATGGGATATGCCAACCCTTGGTTTCTTTTTGCACTGTCACTATGTCTGCCCTCACACTGTGGGATGGAAGTGCCCGAGTTATTCACTGACATCCTTCTATTCTGTAGGTGCTCAGTTGTGATCCAGGGCTATGTGGCTCCTGGCATAAGGCTGTTGTTATTGGTATTCTGGAAAATGTTCGCACTGTAAGATATACTGATTTCATTGATGAAAATGGATCGCCTCTTGTTGAAAATGTTCAAGTGTCAGATGCCATTGATGGCAAGTCAAGCATGCCTGAGGAAGTCATTCGTGGCAATGTTAGGCCAATGTGTCCACATCAACAGCTGCCTGTATCTCATGCAAGCTATGGACTCTGTGTTGATGCAATCATAGAAGGTTCCTATTGGGAAGGTGTTATTGCTGATCATGCTGAAGGCTCTATGGAAAGGAAAGTCCTTTTCCCTGATGAAGGTGATGAATGCATTATCAAAGTTGATCAGCTACGTCTTACTCAAGACTGGGATGAAGTTACAGGGAAATGGAGACCACGTGGAGTCTGGTTGTTTCTGCAAGTGCTTTTGTCACATGAAGAGAGAGATGGTTTACCTGTGTCAGTCAGGCAGATATGGTTTGACCTAAGATCGAAACCTTCTTTTAAGACGGATGCCAAAATGTGGATGTGTGGAACAGAAGAATTTTGGGAGAGATCACTTGCAGATCTCATTGCTGAGTTGTGGTCTCTATGTGGCAAGCCTACCCCAGATGGATATCAAGTGGAAGCAGTCTTTGAGAAGGACAAAGTTGAGACCACTGTCTTGGATAAGCTGGATCCATCCCAAGCATTATCAGAATACATCTCATGCTATCGTGGTAATAGGAAAAATGCTCTTATCAAAAAGGAGTTGGCAAGGCAACATCTTAAATCTTTAGGATGGACCTTTCTGGATGACAGACCTAAGAACAAGTTTTACATCTCACCTGATGGTAAGCGGTTCCCATCTTTTCTAGGAGCATGCCAGGCGTGTTTGGCCGCAAAAGAAGCAGATGATTGCCAAGATGATTGTACAGAAAATTTGCATCTAGACAGTATTAATGCGGTGCGCAAGAATGCATGCTACAACCCAACATGCAGGGATCTTGCCTTGATTAAGAACAAGACCAATGATAAATGGATCAAGACCCAATCAGGATCTTGGCAGTTGGTTCAACTCGATGCTGAATTTTCACCACAGATAGTTTCTCTTCTTGCTAGTTACCAAGATGGCACAACTGTTCTACAGAGGAACATTAACAGAACTCTAAGTGTGAAGCTGAAGAAGCATCTACTGGCATTGGGTTGGAGGATTAAGTTCATAAATGATGAAATTACTCTAGGAAATGGCCATCACAGACATATTACGAGATACCGGTATGAGTCACCTGATGGGAAGACTTATCCGTCTATCATTCAGGTAATTTGCAGCTTGATAGTTGGAAGCGTTAAACAAGATACAACTGACAGACACAACTATCAAACAGCACCAAAAGGTGTTCATTCAACAGTGTCAACTTACCTGGCAAGGCTCAGTAAACGTAAACGAAGGGATAAATCTGATGCCCTTGAAAAATACATATACTACATGGAAGCTGATAAGCAAAATTCTAGAAGGAGGAAACTATTGAGATCAAATGCTAAGAAGTTTCTCAAATCTGCTGGGTGGAATTTTTGGTTAAAGCAAAAGTCTAGAAGCAAACTGGAGTTGAGGTATGATGCTCCACATGGCAAGTCTTACAACTCTCTAGTGGCAGCATGTAAAGGTTACCTGGAAAATGAATATCAGGAGGACAACAATGGTATGCCTGTTGTGGACAGATGTAGCAACATGCTTACCTTGTCTGCACATCATGGAAAATGTAGGGAAAGAAAATCATCTCCAATTTCTTTGAACAATGGACAAGTTCTTCGTTCACAAGGACAGAACCTTAAAAGTCAGCAACATGTGAAGACAGTTTTGTCTTTGTTGATAAAGAAAAAAATTGTGGTACCAAGTGATAAGGTTACATATAAGCAAAGTGATGGAGCTGGGATAAAGGAAGGTTCCATCAGCACAGATGGAATAAAATGCATGTGTTGTAGTGAAATGTTTACTGTGGAGAATTTTGAGGTTCATGCTGGGAACAGTACACCATTACCTTCGGCTCATATGTTTTTAAAGGATGGAAGGTCCCTATCACAGTGTTTAGTTGAATTCATGGGTGGAAACAAGCCCAGAGGTTCACTGCATGTGCGTTTGAAGGGAAGAAATTCTGATCTGGAAAGTGATTCAATATGCTCCGTGTGCCATGATGGTGGGGATTTATTACTTTGTGACAATTGCCCATCATCTTATCATCATGATTGTGTTGGCTTGGAGGTAGAGGTATTCCATTATCCTATTCAAGTGATTCAAGTGAATCTATTTACTTAGTCTCGAGTTTCTATCAGATGATACCTTTATTATTTCAACTTGCAAACTTCCAGTAAGTAGCCTGGTAACATGACAGTTTTAGCCTTCCATTTGCTTTAGTTATATGGTTGTTGGTTTTTTATGAATATTCTTGCTCAAGTGCCAATCCATATCACATTTGTAGGAGTACTTATGATAAATATTCCGTCCCTTTTTCGAGTATGATGAAGTACATGTGCATATCATTTGCACTTGCTTTAAGAAAGATATTTCAGTTGCATTCTGCTTTTGTAGGCCATTCCAGAAGGAAGCTGGTATTGCCCATCCTGCAGATGCAGTATTTGTAACTTGAGTGATTATGATCCTGATACCAGCCAATTCACTGAGAAGACCATAGTGTACTGTGATCAGTGTGAACGGGAATGTATGCTTATTTCAAAATTTATGTATAAATGTTCCAGATTTTTATTTTGTGATTGCTGATTTCTTGTTGACATTCTTTTGGTAGATCATGTTGGTTGCACTAGAAATAGTGACCATCAGCTTATCTGCCGACCAGAAGGTTGTTGGTTTTGCAGCAGGGGATGCTCAAATGTATGATATTACTTGATAACAAATGCTATTTTTTTTTTTACCTGAAATGACTTCAGAATAAAATTTGAACTCATTCTTATTATGATGTCTTTCAGACACCAAATGATTGATTCTGGTGTCCCATTCTATTGTGCAGGCATTTCAACATTTGCAAGAACGCATTGGTAAATCAGTTCCAACTCCAATCGGAGGCGTATCTTGTACTATCTTGAAATTTTGTAGAGGGAATGGCAGTAACCATGGTGATTATGATGATGAGATAATGGCAGAACATTATGGCAAGCTGTGCATTGCACTTGATATTCTTCATGAATGCTTTGTTACTATTATCGAGCCTCGCACACAGAGTGATATTTCTGAGGATATTGTCTTCAATAGAGAGTAAGAAGTGCTCCTGGACCATTTCCATGCATCTGGTTTTATTTCCCTTTCAATGATTCTTACACTAAATACTCTTCATGAGATAGACTCTGAATATTCTAGAATAGTTGATGCTTTATTTGTATTACAAATAGTCGAAACATAGACCATTTTTTCTTAAAGTTTAGATTAGATGTTTTTTATACTGAATTGCTTAAATAGAGGTACACTAACTGTAGTTTTGCAATGCTCATCAGCAAAGTTGTTCTCTGTTCCCTTTTCACCTTCCATATTCTGGAAATTTGTTGAAATACCTGTTGTTTGGTGACATCTATATTCATATTATAAATTTATATGTGTTTGATGTTTCTTTGGCCATTATTTATTGATAGAATAGACTGCTGAGTAACTTCTGTATCTATGCTTCACAGATCAGAACTCAGACGACTAAATTTTAGGGGATTCTACGTAATACTTCTCCACAAAGGTGGTGAACCAGTATCTGTCGGCACTTTTAGGTAGTATAACCTTCAAAATGGGTTTCCATAGTAATTGAACATTTCATTAAGCATTTTGATTTGTTATTTCCTTTTGTGATTAGGATTTGCGGCCAGAAGTTTGCTGAACTGCCTCTGATCGGTACAAGATCTCCATACCGGCGCCAAGGAATGTGCCGACTTCTAATTAATCAATTGGAAAAGGTTTGTACTTGATATATTTTATAAAATCATCTGCAACCGTATTTTGTTTTAAATATTGTAACAAAAGCTTGTTTCAACAAAAATTGTAACAAAAACGTTTCCATTTGATTCCTCATATACTCCTGCCATTTCCATGGTATTTGCTGAATAATTCACTTCTTTTTTTTTTTTCTTACCAGTTGCTTCTAGACTTAGGGGTGGAAAGACTTCTATTACCGGCAGTTCCTGAACTTTTGAAAACATGGACATGCTCATTTGGTTTCACAGTTATGTCAAATTCTGATAGGCTTGAGTTGGCAGGGAATAGCATTCTCAGTTTCCAGGGAACCACCATGTGTCAGAAGATTTTAAATGTTGCACACAACATGTCACAAGATGAAAGTGTTCCATCAATGTCGAATTCTGATAGAATGGGTTTGGCAGAGAACATGGTGGTGAAGAAGGTATTTGTTCCATTGACAGTGGAGCCAGAACACCAAGTTGATTTGATTGTGGAGCCTGAGCTAGTAATGGAAATTGAAAATAACAGCAGTGAAGAGGGTATCTCTTCAATTGATCCTCTTACTAGTATGCCAGACCCTCAAGTTGGTTTGACAGTGGGGCCAGAGCTGGTACTGGTAAGTCAGGAAAACAAAGGCGAAGAGGGTATTTGTTTCATTGATGCTCCAACTTGCACGCCAGATCCTCAAGTTGGTTTAACAATGGATATTCACGAGCAACCGTATGGCAGGTACGGTTTCTTCTATTGAGGTCAGATGGGGTTGTCTTATAAGAATTGTGTTCGTTCTTGCTTGACTGAACTCAAAGAGGCAACATTGTAGAATTTGCAAATGCTACGTAGATTTGATACTAATAGACAAATAACCATTATTAACCGAAATATAACCCACAGTTATATTCTGTAAGACATTACATTCTCCTACAATCTGGTTTAGTATCTATATTCACTTGGTGAGCCAGTATCTTGTTTATATTCCCTCCATTCTGAATTGTAAGTCATTTGGCTTTTCTAGATACATAACTTTGACTAGGCATAATTTATATCTAGGAACATAGTAAATGCTATGTATCTAGAAAAGGTAGATGACTTACAGTTTGGAATGGAGGGAGAGTAACAATTAGTGATTTCTCTAGTAACTTAATTAAGAACAATTATTTACTACAAGCTTTAACGTATTTTTTCGTTACTTGGTACTGATTGTGCTCCATTTCTAGTGCCGGTGCAGATCAGTGCAACGAGAATTACACTTCGAATATAACAGTACGTATATGCTCTGAGTAACTTCCTGATTATTTCTTGGGTAGCTGCTTGTGTTGCTTATGATAACGCTCCCTCCATTTTGCAGCCTAACACAGCTTCAGGATTGAAATACAAGTTCTCAGGAAAATGCTATGAGCGGGTAAAAAAGGGCGCACGCCCAAGGAATGTCTGGCTTAGAGTCTCGGCTAAATAATAACCGATGGTGGATCCACTAGAGCTTTGGATGAAGGATGCTAAACTTTCATGCAATAAGCTTTCAGCCATCGACTTGGCATTGTCGAGTGCGAGTTGAAACTAATCTAACCTGCTTACAGAAGCGAGTGATTGTGTATTTTCCATGGTGTAAATTAAGTACTATCGAGCTGTTAACATACTGTCCAACTATAAGGAAAATGAGACCATGTTGGAACAATTTCTGGTGATGGTTTTACCCCGATGGCCTGATCTGCAGTTTTATCAGTTCTGTCGCCATACTGTTCATTGGCTGCAAACTGTATGCAGTTCCTTTTGTTTGACTAGACATTCGAGCTCAGCCTGAGCTTGTTGCTGATTTCTGATCGATCAGGGGCCCTCAGCCTCGTTAAGCCACGAAGAGGGCGTAAAAATGTCTAGTGGTGTGTTTCCGGTGAGTTAGTGAAGGTGATGAGAGATTCTGTTCCAATCCTGTCACGGCAACAGAGCTGCTCCAACAAGCAGACAGCAAGGAGTAGGAGAAAGCGGGCATATACAGTACGCTCTTTCTAAGCTGTATAAACAAGCTGCAATATTCTTAGCCTGTATAAACAAGCTGCATATTCTTAGCCTGAGACTCTTCCGTAAGACTCCGCCTCCGTGTCTGAGACCACTCTGATTCCAATCTCTGAATTCCTCATGTCGGCTGTTTGATCTCGCCAGCGGTTTCAGGTGGCATCTGAGGCAGCGATCCTTTGGCGTGGGTTATCCAGTTGGTGGTGCGCGGCGTCGGTGACTTGGTGTTCAACAAGTGGAATATGGCGGCACTTTGCGGTGCAGGGTGCACGGCAGTGGCGGTTCTTCACTTGTTCTGCTGGTGTTTCGGTGGCGTGTGGCGGCGGCGCATCTCTCGGGCGTGTGGTAGTGCTTGGCGGCGGGGATTCTCAGGTGGCTCTGGTGAGTTCTTTTTTTTTCTTTGGGAAAAAGTGGCTTTGGTGAGTTGATCTCCTCCCGATCTGCGTATGTTGTTCATAAATTGCATCGTGCGACTGTTCTACCCCATCCGTTCGAAATTATACACTGATTGCCAGACGCTTTGTTTTTTTAAATATGTTGTTTATTTATTTTTATATACTTAGATATACGATATGTCTAGATATATAATAAAAACAGTATATCTTATAATTTGGAGTAAAGAGAGTACTTGTCAACATAGAATTTCATGACTTCAATGTGGCGTGGAAGGGAGTATTTTTCAATGTACAATCACACATCTTACTTTTTGATAAGTTATGTTTTCAAAAATTGAATAGACTGTATATCATATTTATTATAAAAATATATATCGTGATTAATCTAATAATATTTATTGTGCACTACGTATATTACTAGTAATATTTGCTCAAACCTAAAAAAATGACTCTTTAAAGATAAGATATGCAGTTACAGGGTAAGTATATTCCATTTCCAAGAAAGCACGAATTCCATGGTTGGATGTTCCTACAACGACGACGTACGCCAAAGGGCAAAACCGGGCAAGGCAACGAATCCACGGATTCCATACGAGTTGCGCAAACTCCAAAGGCGATCTCGATCTCGAACACGCTCACGTGAACTCCATTCGGTCTCGCGGCAATTCTTTACCCTCACATGCACACCTCCTCTTCAAATCAAATTCAATCTAACCCCCTGACAATTAGCACAGCCCGGCGCAGCTAGATTATTACGTACCTCCTCCGTCCCTTTTTATTTGTCGCTTCGCTTCCCGAGACATAAATATCGGTAATTTTAATAAATAATAAATATCATCGATTAGTATCATAATTAATATCATCGGAAAGATTTTGGATCTAGTTTTTTAACAAAAGTATTTGGAGATATAAATATTATACGTATTTTCTATAAATCAAGTCAAACTTGTGGCACGCATCCCACGGCGACAAATAAAAAGCGACGGAGGGAGTACTTTTACTCGCAGAGGCGACGGGTTTCCGTTTCTCGCAGCTGGCCTCGTGATTACACGCTCAATCCATCGACCAACTGAGCAGCAGCAGCAGAGCATAGGCCATCAGAAAGCAGGCGGCTTTGCGTTGCATTGCTTCCGTTTTCTTTTCTTTGCCAGCATGATGCCGCCGACCTGCAGGAAGAAGAGTGCCGCCGCCCTCGCCGTTGCGCTTTCTTGCTCCGTCTTCCTGCTCCAGGCCGCCTTCTCTCTCCCGGCAGCCTCTGCACTCAGCGTCGGGCTGGCGCGGCGCCACCGGCACGACTCCACGCCCGGGCCAGCCGCCGGCTGCGACGTCTTCAGTGGCAGCTGGGTCCTCGACGCCGGTGGCGGTGGCTCGGCGGCGTACACCGGGTACAACTGCCCGCTCATCGACGCCGAGTTCAACTGCCAGCTCTACGGCCGCCCGGACTCCGACTACCTCCGGTACGTCTGGAAGCCGGCCGGCTGCGAGCTGCCGAGGTACGTCCGTGCGTGGCAGTGAGCGCCGCCGCCAACCATGCCTCGTGAAGACATGAGCCGACACTTCTTCGTTCTTTGTATCTCTATACCTGCAGGTTTGACGGCGCGGACTTCTTGACGCGGATGAAGGGGAAGACGGTGATGTTCGTGGGTGACTCGCTGGGGCGCAACCAGTGGGAGTCGCTCGTCTGCCTGCTGCACGCCGCCGCGCCGCAGTCGCCGGCGCAGCTCGTCTCCGCCGACCCTCTCTACACCTACAAGTTCCTGGTATGTTGTTATGTACATGCATGTACTGTACCACGCGGCGGCGTGGATGCATGATGATTCAGAGCTTGGCCGAAGGCCGAAGAGATTGATGGAGCCAAATCAAATCTAATCTAAAATACGTACGTACGTTGTTGGATGGAGCAGGAGTACCAGGTGACGGTGTCCTTCTACCGCGCGCCGTACCTGGTGGACATCGACGTGGTCCAGGGGAAGCGGGTGCTGATGCTGGACGACATCTCCGAGAACGCCGAGGCGTGGCGCGACGCCGACGTGCTCTCCTTCAACTCCGGCCACTGGTGGACGCACACCGGCTCGATGCAGGGGTACGGTACAACTAATCTTTTCCTGTTACTGTGTTAGTCCCTCCAATTGTAGTTGTAGATTCAACGACAATACGTATGGTCGAATGCAGGTGGGATTACATGGGCGAGTCTGGGCGATACTACGAGGACATGGACCGGACGGTGGCATTCCAGCGCGGCCTCACCACCTGGGCCAACTGGGTGGACCTCAACCTCGATCCAGCCAAGACCCGTGTCTTCTTCCAGTCCATGTCGCCCACGCACTACAGGTATCCATTTTCTTCACCCGTGACGAGCCATGTCTTGTTTCTGTGCACCGCGCCACGCCGATCCCTGTCCAGACGCGCATGTGCATGTACAGGCACGTGTCGTGTTTTTTTAGCATTCATTCATCAGTTCGTTCATTTTTTTTTTTCTCTGTGCTTGGGCCCGTTTGTGACGGACGTGCGCTGTATCAATCAGCTCGAAGGAATGGCCCAACCCGGTATCGAAGAACTGCTACGGCGAGACGGCACCGGTGACTGGGCTGAACTCGACCGGTCAGGCCCAGGCCTCGGCCCAGGAGCAGGTGATCCAGGCCGTGCTGCGAGGCATGAAGAGCCCCGTCCGTCTCCTCGACATCACGGCGCTGTCGGCGATGCGCAAGGACGCGCATCCGTCGGTGTACAGCGGCGACTTCTCGCCGGCGCAGCGTGCCAACCCCGGCGCCGGCGGCTCCGTTGACTGCAGCCACTGGTGCCTCCCCGGCCTCCCGGACACCTGGAACCAGCTCTTCTACACACTCCTCTTTTACAAATAGTAGTGAGCACATTGACACAGCAAGTCATCCAAATCCAACCCGTACAGCTAGCAGCTCGCTAGCCATGTTGATGTTGTCACAAACCATTTGATTTTATTTTTTAGGTCTGTGTAAAACTAGTGTAACGTTGTAGCACAGGAGTACACCAATATATAGTTGGCGACTTGGCGGGAGAAATGCGTCGATAACGTTTAAACAGGAGTGAAGAACGTACAATCTTGGGATCAATTGATCTCCGTTATTCACATGGCATTTGTACAGTTATTGTACCCCACGTACCCCATTTTTCGCAACAGTTGACCTACCGACCCCTCCAGTTCCCTTAAAAAAAAACAGTTGATCTACCGCTTGTTGATCAACTTCACTCTATTCAAGGCAAGATATGACTTGATAGAGTGAATAAACCAAGAAAGGGGCTTTAAGGTACTAAGCAAAAGTGAAGGCAAACAATGGCTCGGGATTGAGGGTCCATGGCTAGGGTGAAGAAGAGATAAGAGAGTAATTTCATTGAGTCGAAGTACAAATCAAGCAATGCAAAGTCATGTTTTTATGGAGCATCAAATCATTGTCAAATTCTTTGGAAATGTGGCTTTTGGATGGAAGCGTACTCTTGATCAAGTGGTATGAGAAATCCAAATTCATATCTCAAGGTTGAATCATTCCCTCTGTTGACCAAGAAGACATGTATGCACCACCACCACAATTTCACCTCTATTTTAGAACTCAACCCAAAAGATACCCACTCATCTGGAACTTGCTCATCACCACATGTGTCATGAGCCATTCTCAACATTGTCATCCCAAGAGAGAGAATAGTTAAATTATTAGAACTCATATTGCACCCATAGTTTTCTAGGACAAGCTCGAAGACAAGAGAGTCGACGCCAATGGAGACGACAACAACAAGGGATCACACATGGAGCTAGAGTGTCCACCGCAAGCTCATCCGTGCAAGAACTACATGCAAACCACGGAAAGTAGAAGCAATATACAGTGTGATAAGATCCGACCCTCCTCTCTCTAGAGGCGAATTGCTGCAGGGAAGGGATGGGATCGAGGAAACAGAGGAACTAGTGGCGGACCCAGGGCCCAACAACCCTAGGTGCCTACTCAGGGTTCTTGCATCAGCATAGCTTAAGGTATTTGTCACATCAGGCTCTGTTATTAACTTGAAAGTACGTCATCTCTTCTATCTATTCTTTGCCCAAGTGTCATTTGAGCGGTGGGTCTGCTACTGAGGGGAACTAAGCGGCTATAGATCGAATAAGACTTTTTGAGGATTAGAGTTTGTTTGGTTAAGTTGTGAGCTGTGAAAAAGTTGTTGTGAGCTATATATTGTAAAAAAGGTCGTAAGATATTTGGTTGAAATAAGTACAAAAACCTACCACCTCTCTCTATTTCTCTTAAAACAAATGTGAAACAACTTTCTATTTCTATCCATTTCGAAAAACAGAAAGCCAAAAGGTAAAAGCAGGGGGTCTAAGGTGTTTATAAAATTGCTTCTATAAAAGCACTTTCTGGTTCCACCTCTTTGGTTGGGCAGCAGAAGCATTTTCAATAATCCCAAAAGGCTCTTTAGTCTCTCACCGTTGTTCTTGCCGTTGACATTGTTTATACCATCATCATTTGGCTACATTTCTTGCAGTGCCCAACTGACACCTTTTCTTTTCGAAGAAACTCTCAACTGCTAAATGCAAAAAGGGAGCGACGTTTTTCGGTTGGAGGGGCAAGTGGGCAATGTTGATTCCTGTTTTGAGCTAGCAATTATTGATTCTTTAGTTAGGTGCAGGACAGTTCTAATTTCTTGGTCGTGATCATGGATTACTTGCTATGGAAGCTATGTTGTCCTAGCTAGGTTCCCATAATTTTCTCAAAGTTACCTGTTGTTGAAGTGTTGCGTGACTGACATCATTTCAGAATCTCGTCAGTGATTGTCCAGCATGGTCCCATCAGGTATATATCTGCACTGCGCCGCCTAATAGTTTTACTTCTGCCATGCCAAGATGAAAATATTTTGAGTTCCAATGCACGATGTGTTGTTCAGAATTCAGGATTCCTAAAAGGAGCGAAAAAGAAGGATGTATGCAGCAACCTTCAGCGATATCGCTATATATATGACAAGTGTGCGTAATCTAGTGAGAGAATGGCAGCCAAAAATACATCAGTTTCTCCTTATCTGTTTATAATGATGAGTTTACAACGATGAAACACAAATTGCCTGTCCGGACTTCGGTTTGGCCAGAGTCTCCACACTTACCGAAGGAATTCACCATTTGTCATGTTACAATGCTCAATCATAAGATCGCCGGATGGAATGTAAAGCATCGAAACAAACGGCATACCAAGATCTCACCAGCAAACTGGTCAAACATCATATCAAAACTACCTGTATTATTTTCTATCTTCTGCTCATGCTCAATTGCTCATGCATATGATGACTGTCAGTTATGCGTATGGCGTTTTTGCCTTGCTCTAAAGACGAGTCTGAAATAAACTGCAAGTTTGGAGATTAAGTATCTGTTTGGAGCTGTTTAAATTGACGGCCTAACTTAAACCTCGTCGGAACGTACACATGAAAACAGGCCTATGATTCGAAACTTCATGCCTGCGTGTCATGTCGTGAGTGCATATGCTGTCTTGTTCCTGCCTGACTAAACCTAGACAGGCAGATATAATGCTACCAAAATACGGGCAGTATCATTCGCCGTTCTGCATCAACTTGAACAATGATTTTGTGAGCTGATTTTGTGAGCTGAGCTGCAGCTTTCGCAGCATTAATTCCCACCGAAATGATGCTGCACACGTACAGTAAAACGACAGATAGACACCTAGAACCAGAAGACCGCCATAAGGCTTTTTCTGCCTTTCTGGTGAAAGAGTGGAGCACACAATCAGTTGGAAGAGTGTATCTAGCTTCAGCTAGCACCTCTTTCTTCTCAGTGAACAAATGATACCCATGGAACCTGAGCTATAGTACCCTATATAATAGCTTCAAACAACCTACCCTTTGACAATGCAGAGTGAAGGAACATGCCCAGGTTGGTTGTCTCAGGCAGCAGAGCGCAAGTGCGCAACTCCTAAACGTTGCTTTTGCTTCACTCCTACTCGAGTTAGTACAGGGTACAGTTAAATTCTAGTGCCAAATGCATCTACCCTGGCCCCGCAATGCAGTCCTATGATTCCCATCTTAATTATATGGATCTCTGCAACTGATTTCAGCACTACCACCAATACTAAAAATAGGAGCAGCTGCCGATAACCTGAGCCATCTCACTCCAGCCACTCTGCAGCCTGCAACAAGCATTGCTGCATCTGCATGCCAGCATCCACGTAGCAGCTGAGCTCATAGTCATGGTTCAGATAGCAGCGATGAAGCGGGTGAAGGGGCGCGCCCCGCTGTCAGTGGTGGTGGCAATCATCGGCGGGCTGGCTCTGGCGGGCACCATCTTCACCGAGGACCTCCGCTCATTCACTGGTATGTACTACATGCTTCTAGAAAGTGCTGCACTAATGAACTTCATTGCACAGCACATACTATGCACTTGAGCCTGTGCGTTTGAACTTGTTGAAATGGCCTGGTGCCGCATTATGCTCTCTCTCTTCAGAGATCAAGGAGAAGAAGGGGAAAGAGAAGGAGCAGAAGAGGACGGCGTCTCTACATGCTGGGACGAGGAGGACGATGCTAACGCAGCCGGGCAAAACAAAGGTGACGCCGCCGCCGCCGCCGCCGCCGGTGGCGAAGACAGCGTTCGACCCGAACCGGTGCAGCGTGACGGAGGGGTACTGGGCGTACAACAGGTCCAAGAAGCTGATTTACACGGACCAAACTTGCCCGTTCATCGACAGGCAGGACTCTTGCCAGAGGAACGGCAGGCCGGACAGTGACTACCTGTACTGGGATTGGCATCTAGACGACTGCTGTCTCCCAAGGTCAGCTACCGCTCGTGTACTCAGCTTTCCGTCAGTTCAAGGAATGAGGTGGTCACTGCCCGTTCATCTAATTTGTTATTCTAAATTTTAAATTTTGAAAAAGATATTTTGTAACGGAAAGAGTATGCTACAGTCAGAAGAGAAAAAGGAAAGTGATGCTGTATCATTGTAACACTTCTCTAGTAATGTTGACCATGTTAATGTTGCCCCCCTAAAAAATTAGAAAGACGGTAACGAGTCAAAAACAACTTATTTCTTCTGTGTTGACTGAAAAGTGGGCCAAGTTCGTCATACAAGGGCCATATAAGTGAGGAAAAAGTCTACTTTGGGTCCCCTAATTTTCACGAAAGTCTGCATGTCATCCCTAAACTCCAAAACCGGAAAAAACACGTCCTCAACTTTTAAAACCATTCATATTACATCCCTCGGTGGTTTTCAATAGTGGTTTTACTACAGTAAAAGTGGTTTTGCTACAGTAAAGATGGTTTTGTCTTTTTTATTTATTTTGGCTAATTCCTTTAAAAATCATAGTAAATTATAGAAAAATTATAAAATAGAAAATCTAATTTTGTTGGAATCTATATGAGTAGATCTACATGGTGAACATATAATATGGTATACTTTAGTACAAAGTTTTTCTTGTATAATTTATTTTAATTATAGAAATGCACATATCTAAAGCTACAATAAAAACTTTGTACCAAAGTATAACATATTATATGTTCATTATGTAGATCTTATGTGAAGTCCAATAAAATTGAATTTTCTATTTTATGATTTTTCTATGATTTATTATGATTTTTCAAAGATTCAGCCGAAATAATAAAAAAAAAAACCACTATCGAAAAAACGCCGAGGGATGTAATATGAACGGTTTTGAAAGTTGAGGGATGTGTTTTATCCGGTTTTGGAATTTAGGGATGACATGCAGACTTTCGTGAAAGTTAGGGGACCCAAAGTAGACTTTTTCCTATAAGTGAGTCATCATTTTATTGGGCCTCATTTAGCGGCCTGCTTCTCATAAGACCTTGGTAACCGTGGGCCTTGGTAACCACAGGTTTGACCCGGCGGCGGTGCTGGAGAAGCTGCGGGGGAAGCGGATGATGTTCGTGGGCGACTCGCTGCAGATGGGCCAGTGGCTCTCCTTCGTCTGCCTCGTCAACTCCGCGCTGCCCTACACCGCCCGGTCCATGGAGCGCAGCACCACCCTGTCCGTCTTCACCGCCACGGTAAGCACGCGTACGTCGGACACGCCGCCGACACCGGCGGTGCGGCTCGCAATAAGCTTAACGCGGACCGACCGACCCGGCCTTCTGCTGGCGCAGGAGTACAACGCGACGATCGAGTTCTACTGGGCGCCGTACCTGGTGGAGGCCAACTCCGACCGGGACATCCGGCTGGGTGCCGACGGCCGCGTGCTGCACGTCGACGCCGTCGAGCTGCACGCCAAGCACTGGAAGGGCGCGGACATCCTCGTCTTCGACAGCTACGTCTGGTGGATGTCCGCCAGCAGGATCAAGACAGTGTGAGTGATCAATGTTGTCTGCCGGCGGGCGGCGGCCATGGTCACCGGCCGTTTTGCTCCGATGTCCGCCGATCCAATGCGATAATGCACTTCTTCTCTTCTTCATTCAGGTGGGGCTCGTTCGGGGACGACGGGTACGAGGAGCTGGACGCGTGGGTGGCGTTCCGGCTGGGCCTCAAGACATGGGCCAACTGGGTGGACGCCAACGTCGACCCCAACGCCACGAGGGTCTTCTTCATGTCCATCTCCACCACGCACATGCGTAGCGAGGACTGGGGCCGGGAGGGCGGCGTCCGGTGCTACAACGAGACGTGGCCCATCACGCGGAAGGGGTACTGGGGCAGCGGCGCGGACCGGCGGATGATGGAGGTGGTGTCCGGCGTGCTGGGCCGCATGCGGCGGGTGCCCGTCGCGCTGCTCAACGTGACGCAGCTCACGGAGCACCGCGTCGACGCGCACGTCTCCGTCTACACCGAGGCCGGCGGCGAGCTGCTCACCGAGGCGCAGAGGGCCGACCCGCGGACGCACGCGGACTGCATCCACTGGTGCGTGCCCGGCGTGCCGGACACGTGGAACCAGATCCTCTACGCGCACTTGTAGTAGAGGTTCTTCGATCAGCTTGTGATTGTGACAGTGAGAACAGGGACGGACATACAACGAAATCCATCCAGCTGGGAATAATTTTAGATATGCATGATATATATGATCCGTAGTTCAATTGAATTCAGAGATGGAGTTCAAATCATCAACACTCTCGGGCAGAAAAATGCCTGAGCTGTGCTGCTTGTCGCAGCGCGTCACGTTTGCTCACACACACATACACGGGCATACTCCGTCCCCTTCTTTTTTTTTCTAAAAACGTACAGATATGATCGAGACACACGGACACGTACGCTGGTGACGGTACAACACGTAACAATAGCATGTGCTGCCGCACCGGGATATATATTGCCGGTGGGCAGTGGCCACGCCACACACACCCCCTTTCCAGTCGTTCGTTCTTATCCTCCCGTTTATTACGCGGTGATCGCGACAGCGACGTCGCTGCTGCCGCCGTTGACCGTGCCGTTCGCCGCGCCGGTGACCTTGCCGTTCGCGCCGTGCCATTGGCCACCGCCGGCTGCTCGCCGCCGCCGGTGTGGTCGGTGGCGGAGTCGTGGGAGGAGATGAAGCGGCCGGAGGGGTCGTTGGAGGCCTTCCACTGCTCCACCCACTCGATGGCCGCGGGCGTGCTGCACGCGATGCTGGGGCCCCACGGCACCGTCTCCCTCGCCGAGTCCTGCAAGAATCATACCATTCACCGATTCAGCATACCGTCCCCCGATTCCCCGAATAAATTCACTAGCACACGGTGCAAAACACCGTCGGCGTGCAGGCTGATGAATCACCTGGGGGAAGAGCCTCTCGAATATCATCCGGTAGTAGTAGGCCTCCTTGTTGACGGGCGTGTTGTACGGGAACGTCTGGGCAGCGTTGCTCATCATCTCATCCGTGACCTGAACGACATCGAGGAAAACGTTAGTGTCTGTCGGTTAGTAGCTAGATGGATGGCCAATTTTCTAGGAGATGCAGGCTGCTGAAGTCGTCATCATATATAGAATCACCTGCTGTTCAGTGAAGGCTTTGAGGCCATCGATCCAGTTGTAGCCAACACCGTCACTGAACTGTTCTTTCTGCCTGTAGAGAATATGCTGCGGATGCAGGCATGGATGCCACAAGTGTCAGTTCTGTCTGGCTTGAAAATACACACAGGCAGCAGAGGTAAACCGGCCTCTCTGAAGATGTTGTTCTTACTTTGGGCAGGTAAGGGCGTTCCTCGTCGTCAAACGCCTTCCTCATGACCCACTTCTCGATGCGGCCAAGATCCTTATTGTACTGCGTGCGTGTGTGCCAGCAACAGCAAAAAGGAAGACAGACATCATCAGAAAACCGACCAAGAACAACAGAAACAGAGCAAGGGACAACGGCAGGGTCGAAAACATTTCAGTAGTATTACCATTTTCCATTCGGGGTCCATGCTCATAGCGACGTTGATGAACTCCTTGTCGAGGAACGGCACGCGGACCTCCAGGCCCCACGCCGACGTCGCCTTGTTGGCACGCAGGCAGTCGTACTGGTGCAGGGCTTTCACCTGCGGAGCGAAGCGGAGCGGAGGTTGACGAGTTCACGACGGCCGGGATCAGAACCGCTTTTCCCCACGAATCCAAACGAAACCGACAAGCGCATGCCGAGGTGATGGGCGTACCTTGCGGCAGGTCTCCTTGTGGAACTCCTCCTTGTTGGGGGCGAAGTGGAAGTAGAGGTATCCGCCCAGCAGCTCGTCGGAGCCCTCCCCGGACAGCACCATCTTGACGCCCAGCGACTTGATCTTGCGAGCCATCAGGAACATGGGCGTGCTGGCCCGGATCGTCGTCACGTCGTACGTCTCGTCGTGGTAGATCACCTCCTCGATCGCGTCGATGCCGTCCTATTATATTATATTATGGAGACAAAAAAATTAAAATTAATAGGTCGATTAATAAATCACGTGGATGATTTTTTTTTTTTTCTCCAATATATATACTCTGTTAATTAAGGTCGTCGTCGTCCGTTCGATTTTTTTACCTGTACGGTGAAATGGAACTCGTGGTGGATGGTTCCGAGGTAGTCGGCGACCTCTCGTGCGGCCTTGAGGTCAGGGGAGCCCTGAAACCAAACAAACAAACAAACGTCCGTGCCGGCGGGCGAGAGGCAAGCAAAAAAACGTCAGCGTCCCGCGCGATTTCGAGACAGAGACACGCGCACCCCACCGGTGCACGAAACAAAAACAAAGGAAACAAAACCTCGAGGCCGACGACAAAGGAGTGGAGCTCGGTGCCGAACTTCTCGGCGGCCTCGGTCTTGACGAGGTGGCGCTTGGTCACGGAGGCGACGAGGGAGGAGTCGAGGCCGCCGGAGAGGAGGACCCCGAATGGGACGTCAGTCATCAGCCTCTTGATAACCGCCTGCACATGGACATGGACATGGCACGTCAGTGTCAGTAACGGCCGTCGTCGTCGTCGTCGTCGTCCGACCGATCGACCCAGCAAGTTTAGCTAGCTGACGTGCAAGGTCACACACACCTTCTCGAAGGCCTCTCTGAGGACGAGCGGCTGGTACGGCGCCGTCCGGGGCACCTGCTCCAGGAACCACTGCGGGTTGTACCACCGGCGGAACCCGCCGGCGGCGCTGGAGTAGAGGTGGCCCGGCGGGAAGATCTCGAACCGGACGCAGTCCTCGTTCAGCGCCTTCATCTCCGACGAGATCCACACGGAACCTGCATGCGGTGAAGGCGAAAATCGATCGGTCAGCTTCAGCTAGCTGCTAGCGTGTCTCTGAAATTTGCACACGTATTATATGCAGAAGAAACGTGAACGCCGCCGGCCGGGCGCCTTATTACCGTCGCTGCCCCAGCCGATGTAGAGCGGGTTGACGCCGATGGCGTCGCGCGCCGCCACGTAGGTCTTGTCGCGGGTGTCGTAGAGCACGAACGCGAAGACACCGTCCAGCATGTCGACGAAGTTCTCGCCGTACTTCTCGTACTAGAGACGACGACGGCGCCGACGATGACAAAAACAGAGAAGGGTTAGTTGACATCAACTACTTGCGGCAGTCGTGCAGCGTTTGTTGTTCTTTTATGTGTAGGATCGAGAACAAGCATGGCGAAGACCAAAATTTGATTGTCAGAACTGAAACGATCAGTATTGATCGGCTCACCAGGGGGATGATGACCTCGCAGTCACTGCCGGTGGTGAAGTTGTGCGTGCCGGTGAACTGCTTCCGGATGTTCTTGTGGTTGTAGATCTCTCCATTTGGCCTGAAATAAAAAGCAACAATAAGCGCGGCGATGCCGCCGGCCGTCAGAACAAGACCCTTCAATTGTGCTGTGCTGTTTGCGTGTCCTGGTCGCCCAGCATGCATGCGTTTGCATCTATCGTCTTACCACCACGACGACGGTGCGGTCCTCGTTGAACAGCGGCTGGTCGCCGGACAGGGGGGAAACGATGGCGAGGCGCTGCTGCGCCAGGAAGTTGCCCTCGTGCTGGTAGAGGCCCGACCAGTCGGGGCCCCTGTGCTTCAGCCTGCACGCCACATCCACATGGAATCGATCATCAGGTCCATCCGCCAGTCAAATTAAAACCCAAACTAACCAACTATTAGTCGCCGCAGCGGCATATTATTGTAATCAGAAACACAAAAACACATGGGGCTACAAGAACGATGAAGATTCCCATGCTTCCTTTTCAGAACGGGCCATCCTAGTCTCTACCGTTTGATTCTTTATGATTCCTACGAGAAGAGCCCCCCGGCTCCGGTAGAGACAAAAACAACACCAACCACGCCTGAACCTGTTATCAGTCCTTGATTCCTAAGATTTGGCTACCTCGTCTTTCCGGCAAATTGAAGAACGAATTCTAACAAACACATACGCATTAACAATGGTTGCTGTTTAACACCCCATAACATCAAGAATCAAGCAAGATCCCTGGGAACCCGGACGAAGGAACTGACACTAAAATGCTAGTCTAGAGTGTTGGCTGGTGGACTGGAGAGTGCAATGGAGCCATGGAGGGGTCAGGGGGGTGCTTGCCTTCTGGCGCAGGCGAGGATGCGAGCTCTCCTGGCCTGAGACCAGTCGGAGCATCCGAGCACGGCTAAGATGCCACACATGATGCCGACGGGCAGGGGAGGGAGAAACGCGAGGAGCTCTTGTGGGAGGGGGCGAGAGGCGAGGGAGACGAGACGGTGAGTGCGAGACTGCTCGTGCTGGTGGGATGCGGGAACCAGGGGTAGATGGCTGCCGTTTTATAGGCGGCGCGCGCGGCTCCGGGGCCTCGCGTCTGCGCCCCGGCGGGAGCGCTCGCTGGACACGCGGCGGGTGTCCGTTCGGCGAGCTCCGTGCGCGGCCGGAGCTTATCCGTTCGGGATGCCGCGCGGCCGAGTCAGCGTGGACCCGGAGCGCGCGTCAGCCATGGTCCTAGCCATCGGATCTTCGTTCGACGGTTGGGCGAGGCTCTCGGAGTAGGCGGTAGGCTCGCTAGGCTAGATCGGCTAGTATCAAGGCTAGCGGGCCCCACAAACAAGGGTTTCACCAATGGCCGGCCGTGCTTTGCCGCGAGATGCACACCACCATTCGCAGGGTGTGTTTATTTTTTGTCGCGGGTGATGATGCAAACGACGCCATTATTCTGAGCGCGTTGCATTATATGATTAATGTATATATATGCGGAGACGTAACTTCGGATGGTAGGAACGATTCGATGAATCCGCCTCGGCAGTTTTTAAATCTTCAATGATGTTATAAATTATATATTGTGGGGGAGGAAATTTCAACGATGATAATTGGATTCCGGCTAAGCAACATAATGGACGTCCGTTAGAGTCTTGTACAGATCCCACACCGTTAAACAAAGAAGAAAGAAAGACCGCGCCAGGAGTTGATGTTTTTTTTTTCCGGACTGGTATGGCATATCTCCGATCTACTCAAATTCGCAATTGTCATGTTATTTTCCTTAATATATCCAGAAATGAAACCTAGTTAGTATACCACACTAAGACAAAACCAAATTAAAGAGCTAACCAATTATTTCAAGTACACACAAAGATGGCAATGAATATAAATGAGAGAAATGGAAGAGATCGACAATATATAATCAGATTTCCCTTTGGTGTCTAATCCACATTGGGGAAATCTCTAAGGGTTGAGCTCCCTTGAGTTAGCAAGGTCCAAGATCACACATTCTCCACTCTGAATTGGTAGGTCTAAAATCAAACACAAAACTAGGGGGGCTCCCAATAGGAACATAAGGAATAATGTCACCAAGTCCTCCACTGGACTATCTTTTTTTTTTTTTTTTTGCGACTCCTCCACTGGACTATCTAGGATCTAACAAACTCCAATGTTATCAGGTCTTTGATCTTTATTTAATCAGCCTTTAAGCCAAGAGCATAAAGATGCACATCAGGATCACTCATAAGCACTCCACTTGAATTGAACTAACTTCAACCACTTCACAACGCTACATGTGTGTAACTATTTGGGGTCAGGGAGAGGTCCAAATTAGTAAGAGAAAACAAACACACACTTCTTATCATTTTTTTTCCAACGATTACTATTGAAGATGCTTGAATATTCCTCACAAGATGATGCATGGTGACCACTAAGGTACACATGCAGATCATACATCACACATCAGTAATCATGTTCAAGTTGAATGGACCATTGTATAGTACCACCGGATGATCTACCAAACTCATCAAGGTGCCACCGGATTGTACTGCACACTTTAGTAAGCATGTCCAACTTTATTTGACTGTTGCATAGTGTCACCGGCGGATAATGTACTACACAAGAACTTCATCGTGTCATCTGGTGGGTAGCAGTGTCTGTCACACAATATAGCGCACAGTGTCATCGAATGATCTGGTGCTTTTGATCAATTGACCCAGTGACCTTTTAAACTTTAGTTTTGGCTCCACTTGCAGTTTGATCTCATTCAATTCAACTTATTTGAGATCTTTGACTTATTATTATCTATCTATTTGAGGCACTCTTGGTCTCATCTCTCACTTTGATCAAGATACTAGTCTCGGCCTCTTAATAGTATGATCAAAAAGATAAACAAAAACCTTAACACTATGCCTAAGTTCTCCCAACGCCAAGTATGCGCTTAGACCTTGTATGTCTTTAGTCTTCACAAATATGATTGATCCATCCATCCAATCCCAAAGGCCAAGATAACCCCAAAAAATAAACTTAGCCACATATCATTGTTTTTATTATTCACAGAAATCCAAAATAGGACCTTGATATGTTCATTTTAATTTATTTAATCATCCCCCCTATAAATGGACATTATATGTTTGAGAGATGCACCAGATAATAAAATCCACTGAAGCGGCATCTCTCTCTCTCTCACTTTGTGTGTTTTCTCTGGTCGATGACAGGCAGGACCCATGCACCCACGCGTTGCCCACCAAATGGTTGGCCATAAAGCACTTGAATCCTTTGCCCCATCAAAAGCTGCTGCTAGAGTCCGAGTCGGAGCAGTGCCAAACAGGCTTTTGTAGAGAGGGATAATTAAATTAAAAAATTAGCAATGTTTTCTTTTAGTTTATTACCTTATTAAAACTTTTCAAAATCCCTAATTTACTAAGCATCATACTTCTCCGGCCTAAGTGATCGATGCCGTAAAGAATCTGTCATACATCCAATGAAGACAATGATAAATTATGGAACTGACGGGCCCAAAAGGGCCTCTGAGGGAAGCAACTGAGGATATCGGGCCCCATGGCCCGCCCTAGGGAAGGGTGGCATGGGCCGCCGTGAAGGAAGGGCGGCGATTGCCATAGCCGCCGCCACCACCGTGCCGCGCGCCCAAGGGACCATGGGGCCCACCGACGCCCCACCGCCATCGCCGCGAGTTATCTTATTATTATTATTTAGGTAATTAAGATTAGAAAACTGAAAAGTCCATGTTTGATAAGGACTTTTCTATTAGAGTTCACTTGAAACTATAAATATGAGAGCATTCTAATCGGATTAGATAAAGAAATAATAGACCAAAAGTCCTTTATTCCAATCTCCCGCGCCTCCTCTCTCCTTCCTCCCTCCCCTGCAGACGTCGCCGCCGCCGCCGCCGCCCCCAAACCCTAGGGCGTAGTCCTAGGGTGCTGCCGCCCCTAGCGCCGCCTCCCTCCTCCGATCTACTAGCATCAATCATCCTACCCGCTGCGTGTGTTACAGAATCAAAAATTAATAAACATATATAAAAGTGAAACTGTGCCTTCAAATCATCAGAAGTTGTTTATGCATATTTATAAACCAATAAATACACCGATGGTCATGGTCACTATTGAGTTAACTATAGTACTGTACCTACGTACACAACACTGTCCAATTCACTTCACCTCATCCAGTTTGGCATTAACCAACCCATCAGCTGACGTTATGGCAAGTCCAATCATTGCAGCGGCTTGTGAGGGGGGAGGGAGGCATGCGTCATGCGAGGTTGAGGACCTCCAAAGCTTAGGACTTGGACAACCATCCAAAATTAAAAGCCCCGTACGCGGCGATAAACAGCCGGGGGCCAATGGTGTGTCTGCGGCATGCCTCCGATCCCGCCTAGCCTGGTCCTCGCCACAAAAACATGTAAGCAAGCTGGTACTCCTACTCCTAAGATAGTAGGCAGCAGCATTATTTTAGGCCGGCCATCGCCGTCGCCTATTGCTTGTACCGCATGAACAGCTAGCTCTTTGGCCTCACGCATGCTGCTGGCGATCCATGGACGATGGCCGATCGTCAGAGGAGGGAGATGAACCGAACGAAACGATCTCGACGACATGTCGACATTATATGCAATGCACTGGCCGGCGTAGGTGTGTCCATCCGATTTCACGGTGGTGCGGTCGACGACGCCGGGTCATTTGCACTCTCGGTCAGCATCGACGGCGACTTCTCGCTCGTGCCGCGCCAGCCCCATGCATTGTCCTGATCTGGTGACGACAAGGGCGTGGACGGTTGCGCTGGAATGATCGGAGGAGCTGGTGCCAAGCAAGTCATGAGAAACTTTTACACTGATCAAGATGGCTATGGATGGATGATGAGACTGAGGCCCCGCTGGCGGCCTGGGGGGATGTAAGTCTGTCACTGTGCTAGCTAGCTAGCGTAGGATGGGAGGAATTAGAAATGCACCGTGTACTACTGCACTGTACTGCAAGAACAAGGGGAGGCAGCAGCAAGCATCCAGCAGGCCGAAATGGCCAAAGCGTATGGTTTATTTCACGGCGCGCAAGATTTACATATATGCTATATGTGTGTCTGGTTTTCCAGTGAAAGGGATTGGGATGCGGTTGGCGGTTGCTACTGTGTTATACTTACCTGCTGGGTTTTGGTTCGATCGACATTTTTTTTAGACAAGAGAACAGAGTTGTTCGATCGACATGATTGGATTTTATTTTGGATTCTTCCCTTGAAAAGTTGAAAGAAAAAAGGCAGGGAGACCTCAGGCGAACAGCTAAGGAAAAAGCAGGATTACTAAAACCAGCAAACCGCTAGAGGTTTATGCAAAGACACGACGAACAACACGCAACTATAGATTGTAAAGAAAAAACAACGAACAAGAACAAAGACGAAAACACACCAAAAAAAAAAGCGCGCGCTAGCTAGCTGAGCTTAGTTCTTTGCTAATAATACACTTTAGAAAGGCACTACCTAATTAAGATGTTAGATGTTAGATGTCATGCGTATCATCGTCCTAGCTCGTCGTCTTTACCAAAAAAAGATTATTTTCTTAATGAAATGGAATATAGAGTTTTTTTTCACCCAATCATGTGAAAGTTATCATCAATTTTAGCCAGTTGCAATAGGAATTTTGGAAGTATGGCTACACCCAAAATTTCATTGTTGGAATATATGTTTGGAGATGTAAATGGTGGACACGACGAACACCCTCCTCCCAATGCGCGGCGGAACGTCCGCTTCAGATTCAGAGTGTACGTTTCTTCCAATAAAACACCTCGGTTGAAGATAACTAGCAATAAATTAAATCAATAAGTGTGTAGTAGTGTCAGCATCTGAGAAATTTTGAATAGCTATAGCATCTTTCATTTTCGTGCGTGCCAAAAGTGCTTATGAATTGCCAGTTCAGCACGTCAAGATCGACAAACATTTAAGCACCGTTATTGCAATTCGTTAACGTATAGCGCTACTGGTGAATAGACGGTGCACGTACGTCGATCGACACGGTGAGCTCATCCTACACTCATGCTTTGGAGGCCTTGCTAGCTAAACCAATGACCCCTGGTTGTGCAATGATCGATGGTCCATGCACATTGGCAGAGAATAATTGAGCTCCCCATTCCTGTTTGTCTGGAATATACTCCCCCTCCAGCCCGTTTTCTATTATAAATTACTAGTGCTCCATAGCAAGGTCACTAACCCCATCTCTATGACTAGTTCCTTGGTCCCCCCGTGTACAATGACAAAGGACAGCGTTTCATTAGAGCTTTTGCTTTATTTGGTGCCTCCTTTGTTAAAACTTTGATGGTAATTCTGTGATCCACTTGTGTATTTGTACGTAATAGTAATAATAAGTAAAGCAAAATTCACTAGCGACCCCTAAACTCAGGAGACGACACATCTAGGTTTAGGGATGAAATGTGGTCCCCTCACATGACTAGTGCACAGTCAACGCCTACGTAAACGGTTTATTGCAAACAATGGTAGTTTGGACCCCGTGTGATCCAATTAGCATTTGCCACGTAGGAGGTTTATTGCAAATAATGGAAATTTTAGATTTCGTGTGATCTGATTAGCAAGTTTATAGATCTAGATGTGTAGTTTTTTAAGTTAGAAACCGACTAGATGGTACGATCGTTGTGTTATCCAATTAGCAAGTTCGAGGGTCTAGTTATGCAATTTTTGAAGTTTGAGATCTAGATAACTAGAGATTACATAATCATGCAAGTTTAGATATTGAATCTAACATGTCAGATCTATGTCAGCGTAAGCAACGGCGTTTTAGTCCCGAGTTGTATGTACTTCCATTGAAAACAAAACATTATGCTTCTATGTGGAGTAGAAGTCGATGTATCCAATTAAACTAGGGTTACACATTTGTATCGTATTCTGCAAAATTCAAGCCGTGCTATCAGAAGAAATAAGAATCCAACAAGATAAAAACAAATACTTTTCGTTTCCCCACTTGTCAAAAAGGAAAGGGAAGCCAGGAAGCTAAAATGTTAATTAAAATTACTTGACTTTTGGCGGAGGTGCATGTAGGTCGGGAGCGGCGTCGTCGTCTTCTCCTCTGGGCTACCTCTAGCAGCAGCTTCCTTCACGTAACCACACTCCACTGCAGGATGACGTGGCCACGTGGACCCCGAGAGGCCAGGCCGCGGCGAACCAACGTTGTCTATACTCTATCTGTCCAGTGTTCCGGTCGAATCGCAGAATCAGTTCCAACTCATCCGCTCAATAATTTGTTGTGCTACAACTACCATCGATCGGGCATGCAAAGAGATAAAATGGACACCTGGACTTGTCTGGGTTTGTGCCCTTGTGGTGCCAAACCATTATTGACACATGGTCGGTGACCGTCACAAACGCATATCTATACCTTAGAAAAAGCATATATATCTTTCAGTTCATATTTTTCTCAAATCTACTACGCTAACTTTATATACTCTCCGTTCAAAATTATAAGTTGTGTTAGTATTTTTTAAATGCTAAATCATTATGCCTTGATACATAATAAAGGTCGTTTGGCACGGCTCCCATCTACTCCGAATCTAACATAATTACACTGTAGTAACACTGTAGCACAAACCTAATAGAGTTTTCCTAGTTCTTTTTTTTTTTTTTTTTTTTGCTTCAGAAACTGAAACGGCTTCATGTTACAATGCTA
>JADLZL010001073.1:0-75041 GCA_015844335.1 Chrysopogon serrulatus
ATTCTTAAATTGGGTGTGCTGGAAATAAAGCCTAGCTAGCTTGCCCCTTTGGAGTCCAGTCATCGAAAACAGCAACAGTGCATAACCAACCTTGGTTTGGTCATTGATTCCATTTATACCACCTTGAAGCGAAACTAGTCTTTTTTCTTTTGGGATCCCTTTTCTTTTTTGTGTGTGTGAACGAAAAGCTAAAAACATGATTGTTCATCTCTACGGATTTGTATAGGCCTTTTGGAATGTCATAAAACAGATTTTCATGGCTCTATTCGACTTCTTCCATAGAGGAGACCTCACATTCCTTGTTTTAAAATTTGAAACTTATATATAGGCGATGATAAATTTTTAAACTAGTGAGGCTAAACAAATCCAATAATACTCCCTCTGTCTCAAAATATAGACGCGATTTGACTTGGTATGGCCTCCAAGAACATATTTTGATCTATAATTTCTCTAATATATATAATTTGTAAGAACAAAAGTTTGATCATTAGAATGTATTTCTAAATACAAATCAAATATAACTATTTTTGTAGTATAAACATTTTATATAATTAGGTTAACTGTTAGTCAAAAAGATAATAATATTTAAATTTTAAAATACGTGCAAGCCTTATATTTTAGGACAGAGACAGTGCATAGTGATTTATTTATTGAACCTTGAAATTTTCACCAAATAGCCACTTATTTGTCCTTCACAAACAACATTTCAATAAAGGGAGAAATAAAATGAAAGTTGCCGTAGTTTTACATGAGAGAATACATGAGCTCGAAAAATAACAAATGTGGTTACTTTTAAGATTGACTTTGAAAAAGGCTTATGATAAGGTTAATTGACTTTCTACAATAATCCTTCGAATAAAATGTTCTTGGAAATGGTATCGTCCGATCCAATCCCTTTGTACAGTAAAAATTAATACTAGTTCAGTTTGAACAATGTTCATGGTTCATCACAAACTGTTCTACTAGCTAGCTTGGGCACCAATTGTCAGGCAACTTTGACGACGACGACGACAACAACAACAAAAATCACGGGAGCTACTAGCATGAGCAGCAGGCTAGGCTCTCTAGCAGAGCGGAACAGCACCTGGATCGGAGTCGGCTAGTATTGCACCAAAACTACTACTGTACTACTGGTTGCGGTCGTCGTCCACGCACCATTATGGCTCTAATGATGCCGGGATGGACCTGGGGAGCAGCGAAAAGCCTGGCGATGTGGATCCATGGCCGGACCCGGAAGGACATGCACAAGGCAACGCGACGACGACGTGGTTCCAAGCCTGGCTGTTGCGGTTGCCGCCATGATGCAATGATGACTAGCTACTTGCAGCACGCGCCTGCGGCCTGCAGACCGAACGAGGTGGTGCGTCCTACTATATAGTACGGTGACGGTGTTCGGTGTTGAGGTGTGTACTGTACATGTTCATACTGGTCAGTCTTCAATCCCATCCATCTGGCCGGCCAGTCTGTCTATGGGTTACAACGTACTCACTCCGTCCTATGCATTTTGTTGTTAAAAAACCATGTCTCTCCTCATAAATACGATTTTTAAGTTACAACTCCGTAGAACGGAGGGAATACACGCTTAACATGCATGAATGCATGGTTTGTGTTGATGGGTGGCGTGCATGGAATTTCATGCCGTTCGATCCATTCTACACCTCAAACAAATGTTCCTGCTGAGAATTGGCGATGAGTCGTGTGCAGACATGAGATCCACGCGCTTGATCCATCCACCATATACATGGTGAATTGGTGGTGATGGTACTCGTTGAAGGCCACAGACACGTATCCCACACATTGGAGGGATGCTGCTACATATATATAGTACCGATTATTAAGGCCACTCTTAACGTAGAGGCTTGGCTAGTGGCTTTATCAGGCTAACTAGGCTCGGATGTTAATGTGTGTTTACGAATAAGTGTTCTAGAGATGTCAATGTGACTTGCGGAGGTTCTTGCAAGAGAGACAATCCTCCACAAGAAAGAGAAAAAGTGGTGTCAGCTTTTCCAGACTTTGTATATGCTTTGATCAGTAGTCCTAGTGCATTGGTGAGGGCGGAGTCATGACAGCAGCTTTCGAAATAAGCAAAACAATGACAAACAAATGATTGCAGAAGTCAAAGCCGAGGATTAAGTGCAGGTCCGGTCCAGAGCGAGCGTGCAGCTGGACCATCATCATCTGCATCTCACCAGCAGCAGCAGGCTACGAAAAAAAGAAAGTGCTGCATGGCAATATGGGCCATGGGCCCTTATTACCCTTCTGAGCTTTGACCAGAGCGGCAAAGCTACCCCGGACGTGGAGCAGGAGCGCACCACCGCGCGGCCGGGCCTTTTCGTTTGGCGGGCGGCGCGCAAAGAAAGATTTGGCGTGGGCCGGGCGGGCGTTATCGGCTCTGGGTACTTGCTGGCTCGGCTGTCGCGGGAAGACGGGGAAATGTGCGTGTGATTGTGAAGGGCCCCCCTGCGTAAGTTAAAGTTCTGCGTGCGCTGCGCTTTGACGCCCTTCTTTACCCAGCTTTTCTCTCTTTCTGGAAAAGCCTTTTTTCCGAGTGTGTTGGTATTGAAGATACAGAAGAAGCTGATCGTACTCGATACGATTCATAATCAAGTCCAGTAAAAGTTTTCAGGAACATTTAAGATTATCAGAGTCGCTGGCTGACAGCAGCAAGACTACTGGAGGCAGGAACTATTCAGATTTTTTTTTTCTTATTGCTTCATTGTATCTTTTTTGTCAGAAACAAAATACTACTACATGACCAGTTACCAGTATGATTACCAAGCCTCAAATGTAATTTGACAAGCTTCTTTGCTAGCGACTTCGAACCTTTTTGGTACTAGCTTACATAAGACAAAATTCACATATCATCGTCCATGCCACTAGTCAAAAGCAGAGCTAGAGAAACCAGCAACACTGAGCTGCATCATTCCATCAGAGAAAAATGCTTCGGCCGGCTCGGCAAAATTGCACTGTGCGCATGCGCTAGTACGTGTTCCTCCGTGCTGGGGTGGCTGGCCGCCTGGGCTAGTACCCTAGTAGGCTAGCACTCTAGCAGCTAGCCTGTTGCAATCTTCTTTTCCCATGGGAGAAAACGGAGGAGAAGGCTTTATCTGGGCACGCAAAAGGCCCTTCGCCTTTGCATCTACCTAACGCTGATGATGACTTTGTTATATACGGAAGATCGATCGCGCATCCGGAGTAAAGTCCACATGCTTAGCAAGTGATCATGCGAGAAACCATGGTGATCGTGCTACCACCGCACTCTTATTTGTGAATTTCGACCCGGTACAGACAGACAAAGTAATCTTGCGAGAGTCAGTGTTGGATCTTGCCTAAATACCACTCTTGAAATAATCTTGGCAAAATACCAGTGTGAAAACAATAGGTTAAATCTATCATGTAACACGCTTCGACAGATAGACCAGTGAAATATTTTGTGTTCATATACTAATTAATCTAGGAAAGACTTCCAGTTTATCATTTTGAAACTTTAATTTTGCCACTTGCGAGTCTCATTCTAAAATATGGCCTCTAAAGCTAGCAACTGGCAAAAAAGGATGAAGAAACAACCAAATGAGGATATTCTAGTAGAGGTTTAAAAATCAAAACTATTTTTGTTCTGTTTTTTTTTTTTAGCATACCACTGATTTTTCGAGTTTGCCTATATATGTCTCTTCTTTAATATTTCTAGAGTAATCTTACAAAGAAAATAGAGTACCAAATGAGGAGTTGGAATGGGAGTAAAACATGCAATTTTTGTAATTGGTTACATCCAACATCTCTTATCTTGAGCACGTCTCCCACTCCAAAAAAAAAATACCCTTATATATGACGGTTTACTTTCATCACAGACAAGTTTAAAATGTGTCACAATTAACTCACCATGATGATCGAGAAAAACGTCATGTATCCCGCTTCATACATTTTGTTCACCCAAATTGAGTCGTCATAGATTGAAATTTGTGTTCGTCATAGATTGGTTGTCTGCATCTTATAACCAGCCCAGATCCAAACCATAGTGACAAAAAAGAACATCACAAACTAGTGCCAAACCATCACTACATTAACATGCATCATAACTCATAAGATACACCAATGATATAAACAAACATTGATCATTCATATATCAGCCAGCCCACTGGTGTCACATTTTAAGCCTAGCCACAACCATTTAGTTTGACTATCAATAACTAAGTCTGAACATAAAGATTTCATGTCTAGGGAGTCTAAAATAACTAAACATTTATATCCACGAGCACTTTAATTGGCTTCCAATCCATAAGATGTGCTACCTGGAAATCAAAATGAATATAAGATAAGTTAGTTTTCAGTAAAACTCTAACAATAAATGTCATCTAAGTAGCAGCTAGCAGTTATCATCTACGTAGCAGTAATAATTCAGCAATGGAGATATGTACCTGCAGCTTGCCATCTAAGATTGCAATCAGCGTTAGTAGCTTGTCATGATCTGCACATTTAAACCAAATTTAGAAAGTAGGGTTTTGTGGGATTTTGAATAGTTCAAAGACTGTGCAATGAAGCAAATGGAAAGATGACTGCATATCTCCATTCAGCTATCCTACATGTCCAACAAAATCTCAAAGAAAATATGTAAAGAGCGTACTATCCTCAATAGAAAGATGAGATTATATCTCCATTCAGTTATCACAAAAATAGGAGTACGTATAGTATCTCACCTTCTTCTATGATTTTTTGCTGCCTTTAAGAACCTTCTCACGTGAGAATATAGAGTCAGCACTGACATTGAAATTGAGTGTTTGCATCAAAGTCAAGACCAGCATGTTCAGGCTGGGTCAGAGTACTACTGAGGTGGAAACAATTGCGTATCAATTACTATAGAGGTGAAATTTCAATGTTGCAATGACATTACAAATGCTAACAGATATCTATTCGAGTGTTCTTATAGGCATTTAATCAAACAATTCAAGTATAAATTTCAGCATAGTTCTATTCTATGATTAATGGCTTAATGGCATGCACTGACCTCAATCAACAGGTGCAGAGGTTCAGCATCTAGCCGTCCTTGCTTGACAGCATCTGCAGGATCCTGAGGATCTCCACGCACCCAGCAGGAGAGACGAGATGATGTGGGGGAGCCGAGGACCTACACAGCACAAGCGGACAGAGAGGGTGTACCTGATTATGCTCGTCGTCCTCGTTGCCCTCGCATCTGGCCGTCCTTGCGCGACACCGCCGTGCACGGGGGCTGCGCGCGGGAGGCACCTCCTCCATGGTCAGATCCACCACGGTCTTCGTGTTACCTGTTCCCCAGGCCAGCAGCAGGCCTGGCCATCCCGTGTTGCCGCAGCAGGTGGTAGTCTCAAAAACAGAACTCAACATGCGGGATTATATGTCCTGAATCAGTGAATTGATTACGAAATAAATCTCCAGATTGCTAAACCCTACAACTTCATGTTTTGAAATGAACTTCGTTTTGCTGTTATGAGAGTCTCCTTTTGAGTTCCTCCCATGTTCTGCCAGTGCCAAGCGGCCTTAGCTTACAGAAAAGACCCAAAAGGCCGCTCTTTTAACATACGGAGTACATCACTATTGCTAGAATGGCCGAAAATAACCGGGTCGGTATCTAGAGCACATGGGCTGGGCTTGTTGAACAACATGAGAGTTTATCTCAGAATCAGCCCATGTGCCTTTGGTATATTTGTTCTCATATATTGACCGATTTCACATTTTTCACTTCGAAAAATGCGTAGTGGGCACGAACGCCTCAGAATCTGAAATCCCTCGCAAAATAAATAAATAAATAAAACCCAGGCAGCATTTCAGCAAGGATTAGATCATGAGGATCGGAGACATTATTTCTTTGGGGCCACAAAATAAATTGTAACAAGCACAAGCAGAAGCTTGCTCTGCACACGCGTAACCCGAGAAATGGACTCGGTGCGTCACGGTCGCGCCGCCGCCACCGGCACCGGCACAGCCTTGAGCGGCGTGACCATGTTAAGCGACGTGCCGAATCGGTCCCTGACGTCGACGTCGCCCGGCTGCATCCCCTCGGGCAGCCTCCACTCGAACGCGTGGAGCATGGAGGCCAGGAGCAGCGTCACCACCCTCGTCGCCATGGGCAAGCCCGGGCACGCCCTCCTCCCGGCCCCGAACGGCATGAACTCCAGCCGGCCGTCCTTGCTACGGAAGTCCACGTCCGTGCCCACGAACCGCTCCGGCACGAACTCCTCGGGCCGCTGCCACGCCGCTGCGTCGCGCATGATCGCCCACAGGTTGATGATCACCTTGGTGCCGGCGGGCACGGCGAAGCCGCCCACCTCCGCGCCGTCGGCCATGGCCTCGTGCGGCATCAGCAGCGGGCTAGGCGGGTGCAGGCGCATGGACTCCATCACTACGGCGCGGAGGTACGGCAGCCTGTCGATGTCCGACTCGTCCGGGTGAGGCTTGGACCCCAGCGCGTTCCGCAGCTCTTCGCGGACCTTGGCCATCACGATCGGGTGCCGGAGCAGCTCCGCCATCGTCCACTCCACCGAGATCGTGTTGGTGTCCGTCCCGGCCGCGAAGAGATCCTGCGCGTGATTTTTTTGGAGCAATTTGAATATAGAAACAGTCCAAATCATTTGGGAAATCTGCAAAAACAAACGTAACGGAACTGATACCGTGGTTGCAAGAACAAACCAAAAGAAAGGACTTGATCGTGTCCAGGCTGAGTTGACCCGCCGAGTGAAGCTGAAGCAACACATCCAGGAAATCATTTTTCCTTCCGGCGTCGCCAGCGCTGAGACGGCGGGCGATGATAGGGTCGAAGAAGTCGTAGAACTTGCTGACATGCTCGGCGGTGCGGCGGCGGCGGCCCTGCAAGTCGAGGGCGGAGAGCGCAGGGAAGAGGTCCGACAGGTTGGGCTTGACGACTTCCTCCACGGTGTTCCTGACCAGCGACTCCAGCTCCTGCACGCGGTCGGAGCCCAGGTCCACTATGTCCTCGGAGAAGAGCACGTTGGACACGAGGTTGAGGACCCCGGAGAACACCACGCGCCACACGCCCACCGCGGCCTCGCCGGCGGCGGCGGAGCGGCGGCCGAGGCAGCAGACGAGCTCGCGGACCTTCTCTTCCCGCACGGCGCGCGTGGCGCCCAGCCCGCGCGCGGAGAAGAGGTGGTTGGTGCTCACGGCGCGGAGCCGCTTCCAGAGCGGGCTGGTGGCCGGAAGCCACAGGATGGAGCGCTCGTGGTTGCCGAGCGCTCGCGCCGCATCAGTGACTGACCGCCCGGCCAGGAGGTGGTCGTACCTCAGCAGCACGTCGCGCGCGGCCACGGCGGTGGAGACCACGACGACGTGGGTGCTGGTGCCAAGCCGCAGGGACATGACGGGGCCGTGCGTCTGCGCGTGCCGGGAGAGCACCTGGTGCAGCTCGCCGGTGAGATTGTGTATGTTGCCGAGAAATGGCAGCGGCGCGGGGCCCGGCGGCCGCCGTGCCTTGCCGGAGATCCTCCTCTTTGGCTCGTCCCTGGTAGAAACGAACAGTTTGTAGAGGACGTAGGTGGCGAGTGCTACGCACACGAGACATGGTAGGGTCGGAGCTTCCATTTTTCAAGGTATTATGTTGGATACACAATGGTGTTCGTTAATGCAAGGTCTCCTATATAGCGGCGCACAGCTGCCCAAGCCTTATTTGTGCATTTGTTATCCCTACTAGTCCATGCACGGTCTCGGTCTGGTTATATAATACTCCTCCATTGACATGAATATAATTATGGGATGGGAAATGTGTCAGCGAAATAACATAAATTTGACCAAATTTATAATAAATAATATTGATATTTATGTCTCTAAAAATATATTCTATAATAACTAATCTAATAGTACCATGAGGTATTAATAACTTTTTATATGATTTAAGTCAAAATTTATGTTGTTTTTGACTCATCAAGATATGGAAATTGCATTAGGAAGTAACTAAAACACATCTTAGGATCTCTGACTTTTTTCAGGGTGAGCAATCAATGAGGATGTCATTGAATAAGAAATTTAGTTCTCCATGAAGAGTTTTTTTATCTCTGGTTGTGCCTCCCCCTTGCTTTTAAATTAGGCCTAATGGTGTTTTTTTATTTTACCTCTTTAGCAAAGTATACATGGTGGCACCTTCAATCAATATCAGAAACCATGGTGGCACCTTCAAAAATACTTCAAAAATAATTTGGAAATGGGCGTGCATGTATGAGGACGAGAAAAAAAAAAGTAGTGTAAAAAATGTCGCTACAAACTGAAAAGGATATGCGTGACGTAGACTCCGCCTGCGCAACACAGATTGCATGCCGTTCACAACACAGTAGTAGGCTCTTGGCCGCTTGATATGATTTCAACTGATTTTTGCGAAGGAGAATAAACTGAAATTGGTTCGAACAAATCCTTGTGCCAGCTCGCTGCCCCGTTATTGGATTCCGTGAACAACCTGTTTATCTTAACTTGGCCTGCAGGGGCGGCGGCAGTGAAAGTATTTACTACTGGCAAATGATTGATCAATGCTGTTTTTAAACTCCTCGTGTAGAACAGCAGAACCACGCGGAAAGTAGTAATAATATTACGGCTTTCGCTCGGTGCTCAGTTGGACTTGGACCTCCTCAGCGTAACGCCTCTACTGCAAGCGGTGGTGGACTTGCTGCTGTGCTGAAGTGCTGAGTTGCCGCCGGGGCTATTGCGTGGACTGGAGAGCTACCCATGCCATACAACCCGCGCCACCGTGTAGCGTTGAAGTAAGCACGGTGAATAAATAAATGGCCCAACGGCTTGGCCGATGATCTGCTGCTACGTTGCCCAGATACGCATACGAGTATCGTATCACGTCACATGCGTGGATATGCTATTTAAAAAAAAAATGTGACACGAGGACACGTCTAGAATATTTTTTATAATAGTTATACATAACGTAATACCAACGTAAATAGTACAAGTAAATAAGTGGTGACATAATTTGAGTGCACAACTTAATAAGGTCATCTAACATATAATTTAAGTTTCACAACTTAATAAAATAAATAATATTAGAACATGGTGAATAAAAATAAAAGAAGAATCAGCGCTATGGTCAGGCCAAAGTCTTGCCAAGCTGCTGCTGGCTGACGATAATTGCGTTCTGAAGTCATTCAGTTCTTTAGAGGCATCATTAAAGAGCTCCTGTACCATAATGCTATAGTTCTCTCTTAGTGTTTGCAGTATTTGTGGTTGAGCCATCGTTTGCCCTTATCCAGGGCGTGTTTTTCTTACTCATGGGTAGACTTATATATTCTTGCCTCCGTGCGGGGCTGTTGCATGGTCTTAGTCCGATTTAGTTTGGTTTTTAAAACTTAACTGGATGAAATGGTTTTACCCTTTTTTTTCGCCAAAAACAAGGCTGTTATATATTTGCATATTCAGGTGGAAATTATCTCCCAAGTGACAGTTAAAAAAAATAAAAGGAGAATAAATTATCAGATCAAAACCCATGATGGTGGACGGACAGCTGCACAAGCAGAGACCGAGCAAAGAAAAAGCCGAGAGCAGAGGACCCGAGGAGATAAGCATCAAGCAAACTGTGCGGAGCCGATTGAACTGAGGAAGCCAATGTCCACGTTGCTAAAAAAAAAAAAAAACCAATGTCCGCCTACCGGTAATAAACGTCGAGACACCAAGGCAGGGCAGCGCCGTGCGCGGAGCAGGGCTGCAGGGAGCTTGGTGGAGCGTGCACACGTCGCCATCGGTGGATCGCTCCTCGTCGTCGGCTGCCGATTGCCACATGGGGGAAGGTGGAGTTCGTCGGGCCCTCCTGGGTGTGCGTGCGGCTACCGGGACGGGAGTCAGGAATCGTGACTCGTGAGTACGGCGTCGGTATGTTGCGATCGAATGCGGGCGGACGGCGCGGAGTCACGAGGTCACGCCGTCATACGGCAGGTGGGAGGAAAATTGGCCGTATCCAAATCAGCTCTAACGCGTCCGGAATTATATATAGTACCGCTCGGATACGTATCCGACATAGCAGAACACATAACACCAGGCAGAGACACTTGAATCACATGGAGGCACTTCCGCTGGCGCCACGGATACAGGCAGACCACACTAACGGAGAGCCAGAGACTATGACGAAGGCACAGGCTTTCTTTGGGCCGATGTGGGTGGACGCAAAAGTCGTAGAGTTGCATCCCCCACCCTTCCATCCACGATGCGTGGGCTCTCTTCTAATTGGGCCGGCCTGGTAAATATGTTAGGCCAACCTTTATCACCCCTCGACCACCAGGCAGTTAGATATGAAGAAAAGGCGACGGTACGACTAATCAGCGAACGTTCATTTGATTCCAGATCATCAACTAACGATTCTCGAACACAGATACTTTCTCTTTCTGAAAAGAAAAAAATCCCACCAGTTACTATATTTGGATTTGGATAGTACGTACCCAGTTGGCATGCGAGTACCTGACTATGATGTCAGCGCTGACACAAAGGGAAAAACAAAACATTTATTTCAAATTCCTATAACTTATGAACGGTGTGTTTATTTTAAATTCTATCAGTACCGGTGTGTTCTACATGACAAGACAAACAAAACTAGATCCCACTTATATATATTTCAATTTTTTCTAACAACAATTCATATGTATTAACTTATGTCATATAACTTATTATATATAATATATAAGTTATGGCTATAACTTATAGCGTATAATTTATGAGTATAACTTATAATGTATATATAATAAGAAACACAATTTATTATTTACAAAAGTCAATAAGCACAAAGGAATAAATTAACTTATAAGTTATGCCAAAACTTACAAATACAAAAATTATCAACACACAAAGGAATGAATTTTAACTTATAACTTATACCAAAACTTGTGGACAAAAGTTATCAAACATAACTTTTGTGCGTAAGTTATTCATACAACTTGTGTGCATATGTTTAAGTTATAAGTTAGGTACTAGAAAAAAAGTTTCAAATAAATTTAAGTGGGATCTAGTTTTGTTTGTCTCGTCGAGTAGAACACATCGGTGTAGATGGAATTAAAAACAGATATACCATTTATGTTTTAACATTTCAAAAAATGTTTTTGCTTTTTTATGTGTTGTCACTGACATGCGAAAATACGTGAGGAGAGGAGTGGTTTCACCAGGTGTGGTAACAGATCATTGGCTGAACTAGCAAGGGGAAGGGGACCACAAAGGGACCACGCAGAATAGCTGGTCGGATCGTTCGCGTCATTTGGAACGAGCGAACGTCCGTCCAAATGGAATTTCGGGCCAACCTTACGGATCGTGGGAAATTTTCTGTCCTACGAAATCACTGTACTAATTCTGTGAAAATTCTGCGTTTTTAAAAGGGCTAGCTCCGCTAGGGAAGCTACTCTGGAGCTCTGTCGAATTGGTCTTTTTTTTTATAATAAAAAACAAATGTTCTAGCTTTATCATTCCTTAAGGAGGAAAAACCAAACCAATTATTATAAACTCACACACAAAAAAATAGAATATCAATCCTAAATTCCAAGACGATAAGAGAAACTCTATCCATGAGAAACAAAACGTAAACATGGCACTAGATTCTAACGATGCGCATGTCTCCACTATAGAAGTGTTGTGCTCATCCAAGCGTTGTAATCGACTCTAGGATTGGAACCAATATGTCCAAGAAGTTTATTTTTGGCTTTTGTTAAAAATGAAATTATTTCTTTTGAGCCAAATTGCCCAACACAAGGCCGATGCTCGTATCAAAATAGGCAGATTGTGTTTGTGGTTACCCAAGTTTAACCATCCCCAAACAAAGTGAGACACGCTTGTTGGAGGAGCAATACTAAACACCCAATGAACCGTACGTCGATAAAACAAACATAATGCTATTCAAAGAAAAGAGGTTAGATGGTTTCGGGTTTATTAAAAAACCGCAAACTTTACTACCATTCCAAATCCTTCTTGCGAGATTATCTTTTGTTAAAAAAACCCCTCTTATCAAGAACCACACATAAAGATTTGTTTTTAAGAGTATTTTCATTTATCATATCTCTTGCATGACTTCCAAACCATTGTTGACAAGGAGCCTATACATGAAATTGACCAAAAATGATCCATTTTTTCGTAAAACCCCAAACAAACCTATTTGATATGTTATTGAGCGTGATATACATAATACTAGCAACTAGGCTATGTGTAACACCTCAGTGTTAAGCATTGCATTAGGCCATAATTAATTAACCTTAATCATCATTGAGCATGGCATAAGCATCATCAAGCATTTAAATTCTAATTTGCATCATCATTTCATGTGTTGCATTTGTTGTTAATTAATTACTTGCTTGATTGTTAATTAGTGCATTTAATCTTATGCTAATACTTGATCAAGGTTGGATCCACTTGCCCAGCACTTTGAAAAGATTTAACAAAATTATTGCAAAAAGATTTGGTGCATTTTGGAGCAAAAGAAAATAAATTAAAAATTTCCCTTTTATGCCTCAAATTAAAAATGAATTTACAATTCAAAATCTATTGAGAATTTTGAGTTGAGCCTTAAATGAAAGTTGTTCAATTTTAAATTATCTACAACTTTTATTTTGGGCACTTTTCATGAAAATGCTTTTAAATTTGTCAAATGGTTGCATTTCAGTTTGAATTCAATTTTTTTCAAAAAAAAAAAAAAAAAAAAAGCCTGAACCGGCGGGCGAAAAAGCGGCCCACGACGGCCCACCGGACCGCGCCTTCCGCGCGCCCGCGCGCCGTGGCCGACCGGGCGCCGGCGCTTTCGGTCGCCACGCTTCGCCATGGCGCGGCCGAACCGCCGCGTGGCCGCCGGGCTCCGACGAAGCGGGCCCCACCGGCCGGCCTACACCAAACGGAATCCCACCCCGCTTCATTCCGCTCACTCGCTCGCCCAAGCTCTACCTCGCTCTCTCTCTCGCCGCGTGCAGCAAAGCAGCAAGCTACCGAGCCGCCAAGGGACGCTCGCCGCCGTCGCCTCGCCGCGCCCGCCGCCGAGCCATCACCATCCGCCAAACCTCGACCACGGCTCCGCCTCGCCCTCCTTCACACCACCACTCCACCTGTTGCGCCAACCGAGCTGAGGTGAGGCGCGCGCCCGTGTCCTTGCTGTCCGCCATGGCCGGGCTCGGGCTTCCAGCAGCCGCCGCGTCACCGCCTCTGCTCCCTTCCTTTCTCTCGGCGCGCCTGCCGTAGCCGCCACACCGAATCGACCTCCTGCGCGCGCAATCGAGGCAATCTTGGCGCCTACCGCCGTCGCGCGGGGGCTCACGGAGTTCTCCCGCCGCCGTGCCACCATGCAGCGGTCGGGCGCTCCGGCACCCAATCCGCCACCCCTAACCCTAGTGCTAGCCTTGCCCAGTGCACCGCACATGCGGCGCGCTCCTCCTCGAACACCGTTGCCGGAGGCGGGCGACTCCAACGCCGTGCCGAGCCGCCGTGTGCCTTACCGCCGCCACCATAGCTAGGGTTCGTCGTAGCCAGCGCCGCAGCGTCACCGTTTCGCCTCATCACACCGAGCACGGTGGTGCCGTCGGTTTCGCCAGGAGACCTCGCCGCCGTCGGCGAAGCTCGCCCGGCGGAGCACCGGCTCCCGCCTCGGTCTGGCCCGTGGGGCCATGGACCCGAGGGGCCCGGCCGTCTGTGACTCAGTGGTCCACTGGACCGAGTCCATGGACCGGCTAGGGTTCGGTTTAAATGATAAAATGAATTTCTAGATTTTGTTTTAAATGGTTTAAAATTCATAGCTGGTGCAAATGTGATCCAAATTGAGTGATTCTTGTTTTGTTAGGTTTCTTGTGGATAGATCTACTTGTGAAAAATATGTGATGTTATTTTTGAGATAATTTTCTGTGTAGTTTTATTTAATTGCTTAAATGGCTGAAAACTGAGTAAATGCATGATAAATTGTAGAATACTCTGAAAAATGTGATTCTTGTTTTGTTAAACTCTATTTGTGATGTAGATTCTGGGAAAAATATATGTCATGCAGTTACTGTACAAAAATATTGGAATATGAATTAATTTCATTTCAAGGCTGATTCTTAAATGATTTTTAATAAATTAATTATAAGGAATTATGGTCTGATAATTTTTTGTGACTGCTCTTGTGCTAAATAGTTTTATAGAAAAATATGAAATCTGTTGTTTGACACTTTTCATAGTGCAAAGTTATTAAATGTGCATTTCTGTCCTGCTGTTTAATCTTTTTGTGTAGGCTGTTGTACTTGATGAATGGTCATGAAAATTTTATCATGGCTCTGTTATAGCATGATGTAGCTCCTGTAATTTTTATAGATTTTTCTGAACTGTTTAGACAGAGGTCACAGTTCAAGCCTAATTATTCACATGAAATGATAAGTATTGGAATTAAATGATTTAAGAAGTTCTATATTACTTCTTGTGCACTTTTAATCAGGTTATGCTTGCTGGTCCTGTTATGCAGCACCATAACTGAAATGTGATGGTTGGCTATGAATAGTAGTACTTCTCTTTATTCATGTGATGTGTGTATGTGTGTGTGTGCCTACACACCACTCTTCTTTATGCACTTCTCTAAGTGTTTAGAGAAGAGGTATGCACATACTCAGCAAATGAGTTAAGTTGTTAGTAGAGAGGAGATATGCACCTACTCTGTCAAATGATCTGTTAATCATCTTCATTCATGAGTATCATACGTGTATGCATTCACTGTACTTATACATGTGCATCGCATCATACGAGGTTCGCAGGGAGGACCTCCGGTTTTCGGAGATCGAAAGCGGGATCACCGGGGAGGAGCCCCAGCGGGGAGGTTCCACAAGAAGGAGAGGAGGTCGAAGCGGAGGATCTACCGGAGTGTCCCAATCACGAGGGGCTAGTGACTTCGTTCGAGGCAAGCACCAGGAGCATTTCCTTACCTATGCTTTCTAACAGTCTAATTATGATTTATGCTTGTTGCATTAGGTATAGGAGTTGTGTGACACCGTTGATGCATTATATCCTTGCTTTACCATTGATTATCCCACCTTGATATACCCCGCCGGTCTAGGGCGAGTATTATGCTTAGCTTGCTTAGGCGGTAGAAGTCGGGTGATTTCTGTCATCCGCGAGTATAGGTGGTTACTTGTGATTGATGGAAAGCTTATGTTGATATCATCGGTTGATGGTTATGGTCGAGATAAGCGGAGACCGGACGGAGTCTTGTGGGGTTGTTGGACCATAGTGAATCCGTGCTGTGTCGATTAAGGACCGCATCGTTGATGTACCCCAAGTCATGTTGAACGCATGCCTCATACTTAGTCGGGCCGGATAAGCACTTCCGACCGCGAAGCCTAACACTATCCGGCCGGTTCTCGATTCGTTCGCACCGTATTGGAGATGGATGGGGGACCACGTGGGCGCGAAGAGTAAGTCCGAGGTCCAAAGATGGTCGGCTAAAGGCGATCGGGCGGTCCCCTCGGTACGGTGGTTCTATGCGAGTCCGCGTACTTATTTTTTCCTAGATACGTGCCACGGTGATACGTAGCTCACTTCGGCGTGAGTGTGGTTTGTATGAGGAATACCCCCGAGCTTAGTAGTAATCGATTCGAATCGCCATCGTTCCTGGATAGTGAACACTTGACTTGAGCTGCACCATCGTAGTAATGATTATGGAATGTGATTAATGATGATGATGGGTTAAGCTGATGATTATTCTTATGGCTACTACTTGCTTGCTTAATCATGACTAATATACTGTGATGATGTATAGTATAGGTGCTCACCTAGCATAAATAGGAATGGTTAAGCTGAGCTATCACTTTAAATGTTACTACCGCTTTTCCGCAAAAAGAGTCAAGCTATCCACTGATAAAGCCTGTTATACTCCTTGGAGTCTTTTATTTTGAGTCAGTCGGGTAAGTCTAGCTGAGTACCTTCTCGTACTCAGGGTTTTTCCCGCTTGTTGTTTGTGCAGATGGCCATACCTACCACGGGTATTGTGAGACCTGCTATTATCCAGTGGATTAAAGTACCAAGGGCATGGTCGTTCTTAATATTCTCCCCACTTGCTTTTGTGGATTGGTTATCGAGCTGGCACTGTATTAAACCTAAGTTTGTGTGTGTGGGTTGAGCTTTTAAAACTATCTTGTTTCCGCTACTTGGATTTGAAGAACTTGGTTTGTAATAACTTTATTTCCGCACTCTGATGTTATCAAACTGTTTGTGAAATGTTGTAACATGCGAATGGTGACGCTAAACTTGTACGATCTTGGTTTATGATGTTTGGTTTGAAATCCTTCGAGATTTCCGGACTACCGGGTTTATAACGGCTTAAGTGTGACAATTGCTTGCTTAGCGAGTGATTTTTCACTTATGCTTTTATAAATTGGTCGGTTTGTTACAACCGGCATCGAGCAAGGTTTAGCGACATTGTTCACATGTGTATTTAAAAACAAAGGATTTTGGTTTTAAAACTGAATTTCAACTTATAGATCTATAAGTCTTTGAGAAAAACCGTTTGCAAATTAAGAGTGTGCCAGTGGTCATATCCTTTATGCCCAAATAAGGACTCTAGGTGGCTACTTAAGTACTGACTTAGGGGTTTGCATCATATTTTGTTTTTCTTTGTTGCCCATGCAAAGAAGGTAATTGTATGGGTGCCATTCGCTTGGATGGTAATGTATGGTTCAATTGCCTCTACGCCTCGGTAAGTGGGAGTTGTGAGAGCATGGTTGTCCAACCGGCAATCTAGGGGAGTGCTAGTGTGATACCGGAAGTACTTACATGTCAAAACCATGTACTTACCAAGGTATTTAATTGTGGGTTGTGCCGTCTGTTGAGACGATGCCGTCTTTGGACGAGGACCGGGTAGTTGTACTACATGTGCGTGTATTTGGGAATGCACGTGCGTGTGAGTGCTTAATCTTTACTTTCTGCAATGCATTTATTCATACTGTTGGGATGGGCTGAAGTGGATTTTCTGCAGGTACATAACAGCGCTTCGTGTAGAACGTTTAGTTATACGCTATGAGAGAACGTTGTATGCCACCGTTTATCCGCTAGAATTATTTTTGTTAAGTTTGTGAGAACGTAAGATCCGTGCATACATCATGTTTGTTCATCTCATGTCATTACATTTACCTTCCCTTATAAATTGATTACCTCTGTCAATTAAAATTGGATAATTAATAACTTGTCTCACCCGGGATAAATTTCTGACAGATGGCTCGCACAAAGCAGACAGCTCGCAAGTCCACTGGAGGACGTATGCCACGTGGACAGCTCGCACCTCGCACCACTATCAGGGAGTCTCACTTCCCGGAGGAGTTTGGGATGCCCGCTTCTTTGGCGTGTCTTTGGCCCATGTGGGGTATACGGAGGAGGCGGCGACCCGTATACTCCTGGGTGACTGAGGAGCCGAGCGACGGAGACCAGCTGGTTGCCGTGGAGGTTACCGTCCCACCACTCCACGAGGACTCGGAGTGGGAGGGGTGGCGCATTCGTGCCTACGGAGTCACACCGGAGGAGGGGGCTAGCGAGTTGCCTTCTCGATCCTGCGCGCACCATCATGGGCGTTTTCCGCCGAGCCCGGCACGTGCCTTGGCGGGGAGTGTTCCCTCGTGGTGACCCCTGCCGACACTTTTCGGGAGCGATCTCCCAAAGATGGCACTGTTGGCCTAGGATTCATGAGATTGAGGATAGCGACAATGCAGCGATGAGTGCCATGTTTGCTATGATGCGGACCTTGGATGCTACTCAGCCCCGCATGTACAAGATCAATGGCTGGAACAAGACCTTGTCGAAGAAGCAAGAGAAGAAGAAGAAGAGGCACTCGGATCATGTCGGAGATCCGAGGCACCAGATTGAGCTTATCACGGCTACGAGAGATGATGCCGAGGCCCGTGAGAGGGCGGCCGTGGGGGGAGATCGCTACCTTGCGTAATGCGTGTCGCACACTATGAGCATGAGTATGAGAGGAACGCCGATAGGATGATGGCGCAGACTAGTCACGAGAGGAATGAAGCCGGAACGATGCCCATCGGTGGGGGCACCGGCTCTTTAACCGTGAGCGGTACATTGACCCGGTTGCACGAGGACTACCACGTGCTATACAACCCGGAGTTCATGGTCACCATGCGCCGGGAGCGGCTGAGATGGAGCCGGGAGTCATCGACCCGATGGAGGCGAGGAGGACTCGACCTTCCACACGCACCCGAACTGCGCGCCCGACGACGTTGTTGTTCGCTTTCTGGCCGAGTCCGACGTCGGTAGCGAGCACGAGTAGGCTAGTAGTCTCATCGCTAGCCGTAGTTACGCTCTTGTCTCTTTTGTTGTGGCTTGTAACCCTTATAAGATGTGACTCATGTGTGTTGGATCATCATGTGTTGTGGTGCTATCTGAACGCCTAAAGTCCAGTGTATATATGCTGGCAATTTTGGATGTTGTATGCCCTGGATGATGCTTTATTCGGTAATCTAATTAGTGATGTTATGGATTGTGGAAATGAATCTTTATGCATGTGTGTTGTTGAATGAATTCATTTTCTTCCAATAATTCATTGGCATGATTATTACATTGCTTACAATGTTGTAACATCACCTAATAATTACTTGATGCTGAAATATGCAGATGGTTGGGACTCGCCGACCGTGAGTGGCTCTTTGGTTGGAGATGGATCCAGCCAAGGCGAAGGCAATGGAAATGGTGGTAACGGAGGTTGGGGAACAATGGTGGAAACGGTGGGCATGGAGGAAATGGAGGCAATGACGGAAACGCTTGGGGGTAACCTACCACCACCACCTCCTCCACCGTTGACCGCCGAGCAACTTTTCCAACAGTTCCTCGGCGATCGGCGCAACATGGAGGCCACGTTGCGCGATATTGCAAAGCAAACACCGACCCACGGAGGCCACCGTGACCGTCCCGTCAACCAATGCAAGTACCTTCAAGGACTTTTCGGATACCGATCCGCCCAAGTTCTTGCGAGGCTAAGGAACCGCTTGAGGCTCTTGAGTGGATCAACACAATGGAAGACAAGTTTCGCTTTCGCTCCGTATGACCGAATCATTGAAGGTTGAGTATGGGGCACATCAGCTGCAGGGGCCGGCTGGAATTTGGTGGTCCCATCAGCGCACCACTTTCTCGCCGAATGCTCCCATCACCTGGGCACAGTTCACTCAAATGTTTCGCACCACCTACGTACCTCCCGGGTTGATGGCTATGAAGGTGTCGAGTTTATGAAGCTTAACCAAGGCAACAAGAGCATGACCGAGTATCTGCGGGGAGTTTAACAACTGTCACGCTATGCTCCATCTTATGTGGACACGGAGGAGAAGAAAATAGCTAGCTTCAAGAGGGGTCTTAATACCAAGATGGCCAAAACCATGGGTATTAGTTCAAGGGCTACCTTCAACGAGTTTATCAGTGACTGCTTGACTCAAGAGAACAACAACAACCGCATTTGCTTCAAAGAAGCGCAAGAGAAACTTTGAGGGAGGATCTTCTCAGTACAGGCTTCCAATGGCTAACCGTCCGTAGTACCGCCCTCCTGCTCAGAACTCAAGGTTCCGTGCACCCGCTCCAAAGAGGAATGCTCCACCACCTCCGAAGAACCAGAGGGGTTATCGCCCACCTGCACCTCAAGCTCAAGCCAAGATGGGGGTTCCACGGCCATTTGCTCCCGCCGTGAGGGGCCCATGCTTCAACCGCAATCGATGGGTCACTTCGCCAAGTAACTGTCCCTATCCGAAGAAGCGGGCGACCTATCTGCCCGTGCACACCACACCACCGTGGATGAGATTCCCGAGGGAGAACCCAGTCCTGCGGGTACGTTTCTTGTCAATAATCATCCTGCAGCTTGTTTTATTTGATTACGGGTCATCGCATTCTTTTTATGAGTCAAGCATATGCACGATCGCATGAGTTAGAACTTAAGCAATTAGATTATGGGTACCGCATCGTTCTGGCCGGTGCTGATGTCCTATCTAATCAGATGCTTGAGCATACAACTTTTGAAATTGGAGATAAAGCATATGGAGTTAATTTGGTGGTATTACCTGGGTTAACTATGGATGTGATCTTGGGGATGAATTGGATGAAAGATAAGCAAGTTGTGATTGATACTGGGAATAGAACCATTACCCTCACGGATCCTTCGGGTAAAGACACTTTTCAAGTGTTATTGCCTCGAGTTGCTGCGACATGACCAAGTTGACCTATGCTATCCAAGCCTCGCTCTTTTTCGAGATTCCCGTGGTTTGTGAGTTTCCGATGTTTTTCCTGAAGATTTACCTGGGCTACCGCTTTGAGAGACATTGAGTTTGCAATTAATCTAGTGCCCGGTACAGACTCCGATATGCAAGAGACCTTATCGTATGCCTCCCAATGAGCTAGCGAGTTGAAGAAACAGTTGTATGAGCTGAAGAAGTTGGGTTTTATCAGGCCAAGTACTTCCTGAATGGGGTTGTCCAGCTTTGTTTGTAAAGAAGAAAGATCATTCCTTGAGGCTATGTGTTGACTATCGGCCGCTCAATGCCGTAACAATCAAGAACAAGTACCATTGCCGAGAATTGATATTCTGTTTGATCGGGTTGTCTAAAGCTAAAGTGTTTTCTAAGATTGACTTGAGATCGAGGGTATCATCAAATCAAGATTCGTGGGAAGATGTGCATAAGATGCTTTCGTCACTAGATACGGGTTGTATGAGTATCTCGTTATGTCTTTTTGGCTTGACGAATGCTCCCCGCATACTTTATGTATCTTATGAATTCAGTCTTTATGCCTGAATTGGATAAGTTCATGATTGTATTCTTGGATGACATTTCGATATACTCTGCAAATGAAGAAGAACACGCCCAGCATCTGAGAGTTACGCTTACCAGACTAAGAGAACATAAGTTGTATGCCAAGTTCAGTAAATGCGAGTTTTGGTTAAAGGAAGTCGCCTTCCTTAGCCATATTATTTCTGAAAATGGCATATTAGTCAACCCGTCCAAGGTACAAGAGGTCATGGATTGGCAACCACCCACGTCGTGCATGAAGTTGAGTTTTCTTGGAATGACAGGGTATTATCGCCGTTTCATTCCAGATTTCTCTAAGATTGCCAAGCCAATGACGAGTTTGCTACGGAAAGAGCACAAGTTTGTCTGGACAGAAGCTTGTGAGGCGGCTTTTCCGCACCTTGCGAGAGTTGCTAACCACGCTCCCTGTCTTGGCACGGACGACATCGAGAAGCCGTTTGATGTGTACTTGTGATGCATCCAAGACCGATTTGGGTTGTGTCTTTGATGCAAGAAGGCCGAGTAATTGCTTATGCTTCACGCCGGTTGAGAAAGCACGAAGTCAACTATCCCACGCATGATTTGGAGTTAGCTGCAGGTTGTGCATGCCTTGAAGATATGGAGGCATTATCTGCTGGGAAATGTGTGTCATATCTACACCGATCACAAAAGTCTCAAGTACATTTTTACCCAGCCCGAGCTCAACATGAGGCAGCGAAGATGGTTAGAGTTGATCAAGGACTATGATTTGCAAGTGCACTATCATCCTGGCAAAGCAAACGTAGTTGCAGACGCTTTGAGTCGCAAGACACATCACCATGCCGTAAAGCCGTTGTTTGGAGAGAAGTTCAATCGATGCATCCCTGCAGCCCCCGCATGATATCCAAGTTCGGTGTTCTCTCGACCAACAGATCATTGAAGGGCAAAAGACGGATCCCGGCATCTACCACCTCAAAGAAAGAATGAAGAAGGAATCAATCCCGCATTTCAGATTGGATGACAATGGTGTACTTTGGTTCGACACTCGCCTTGTCGTGCCAAAGGATCGAGAACTCAAGAATAAGATAATGGATGAGGCTCACCTTTCCAAGCTATCCATTCACCCCCGAAGCAACAAAATGTATCATGATCCGAGACCTCGGTATTGGTGGACCAAGATGAAGAAAGAGATAGCAAAGCATATGTGGCTCGATGCGATACTTGTTGTCGTGTCAAGGCCATTCACATGAAGCGGGCGGGTTTCTTTGAAACCTCTACCGGTTCGCTTGGAAGTGGGATGATATCGATATGGATTTCATCACGGGTTTGCCAACTACACAAAAAGGGAAATGATTCAATACGGGTGATCGTTGATCGATTAACCAAGTCGACTCACTTCTTACCTGTCAAGACAACCTACAGACCACCTCAATATGCTGACCTCTACATTGAAGAGATTGTCCGTTTGCATGGGGTGCCCAAGACCATCGTATCGATAGAGGATCGTAGTTCACCGCTCACTTACGGACCCGTTTGCATGAAGGAATGGGAACTAAGTTGTTGCATAGCACCGTTTATCATCCTCGGACTTCAGGTCGACCGAAAGACTTAATCAAGTTCTTGAAGATATGTTGAGAGCGTGTGTGTTATACGCTAAGGGTTCATGGGAATCTTAGCTACCTTTGGCCGAATTCTCCTACAACAACAGTTATCAAGAAAGTATCAAGATGGCACCGTTTGAAGCTTTGTATGGCAGAAAGTGTAGAACTCCTTTGAATTGGGTAGAAGCCGGGAGAAAGAAGATACTACGGTATTGACTTTGTTCCCGAAGTCAAGAGAAGGTTCGAACTATCCAAGAGCACATGAAAGTCGCATGATCCCGACAAAAAGAGTTATGCCGACATTAGAAGAAGACCTTTGATGTTTGAAGTTGGTGACTATGTCTACCTCCGAGTTTCACCAATAAAGGGTACCCAAAGGTTTGGAGCCAAAAAGAAGCTTGCACCAAGATATGTGGGTCCGTACAAGATACTCGAAAGAAGAGGTGAAGTTACTTACAAGTTGCGGTTGCCGAGTCTATGAGTTCTATCTTTCCGATCTTTCACGTCTCTCAATTGAAAAAGTGCTTGCGTGTGCCCGAAGAAAGAATCGATGAGCGGGATTTGAAGCTAGCAGCTGATCTGGTTTATAAAGAAGAGCCAGTAAGAATTATTGATAGCAAGGAAAGAATTACTCGGAATCGGTTGGTGCGCACATACAAGGTCGTGTGGAGCTACCATGATGATAGAGATGCATCATGGGAAACCGAGGATTACCCGAAAGAAGTTTATCCCGAATTCCATAAAACCCGGTTAGTAAACCCAAATCTCGGGGACGAGATTTCTTTAGGGGGGTAGGGCTGTAACACCTCAGTGTTAAGCATTGCATTAGGCCATAATTAATTAACCTTAATCATCATTGAGCATGCCATAAGCATCATCAAGCATTTAAATTCTAATTTGCATCATCATTTCATGTGTTGCATTTGTTGTTAATTAATTACTTGCTTGATTGTTAATTAGTGCATTTAATCTTATGCTAATACTTGATCAAGGTTGGATCCACTTGCCCAGCACTTTGAAAAGATTTAACAAAATTATTGCAAAAAGATTTGGTGCATTTTGGAGCAAAAGAAAATAAATTAAAAATTTCCCTTTTATGCCTCAAATTCAAAATGAATTTACAATTCAAAATATATTGAGAATTTTGAGTTGAGCCTTAAATGAAAGTTGTTCAGTTTTAAATTCTCTACAACTTTTATTTTGGGCACTTTTCATAAAAATACTTTTAAATTTGTCAAATGGTTGCATTTCAGTTTGAATTCAATTTTTTTAAAAAAAAAAAAAAGAAAAAGCGGCCGAAAGCGGCCCACGACGCCCCACCGGCCCGCGCCTTCCGCGCGCCCGCTCCTCCTGCGCGCCCCGCGCCGCGGCCGACCGGGCGCCAGCGCTTCGGTCGCCACGCGCGCCATGGCGCGGGCGAAACGCCGCGTGGCGCCCGAGCTCCGATTTAGCGGGCCCCCGCCGGGCCGGCCTACACCAAACGGAATCCCACCCCGCTCCATTCCGCTCACTCGCTCGCCCACGCTGCCTCGCGCTCTCTCGCGCCGCGTGCAGCAGAAGCAGCGCTACCGAGCCGCCGCGGACGCTCCGCCGTCGCCGCCGTAGCGTTCCGCCGCCGCCAGAGCCATCACCATCCGCTAAACCTCGACCACGGCTCCGCCTCGCCCTCCTTCACACCACCACTCCACCCATTGCGCCAACCGAGCCGAGGTGAGGGCGCATTGCGCCATGTCCTTCTGTCCGCCATGGTCGAGCTCGAAGCTTCGCGCAGCGCCGTCGCACCGCCCCTCCGCTTCCTTCCTTTCTCTGGCCTTGCCCGTAGCCGCCACACCCCGATCGACCTCCCTGCGCACGCAATCGAGGCAATGCGCGCCACCGCCCGTCGCGCCGGGGCTCACCGGAGTTCTCCCGCCGCCCGTGCCGCCATGCACACGCGGTCGAGCCCTCCAAAGACCCAATCCGCCACCCCAACCGTAGTCTAGCCTTGCCGTGCACCAAGACATGCTGGCGCGCCTCCTCCTGAGCACACCGTTCCGGAGACGGCGACTCCACCGCCGTGAGCCGCCGTGCCGCCCCTTACCGCCGCCATCATAGCTAGGGTTCATCGTAGCCCGCACCCACGAGCGTCACCTTCCACGTTCGCCTCATCACACCGAGCACGCCGGTGCCGTCGGTTTTGGCGAGGAGACCTCGCCGTCGGCGAAGCTCGCCGGCGAGCACCGGCCCCCCGCTTTGGTCTGGCCCGTGGGGCCATGGACCCGAGGGGCCCGGCCGTTCTGTGACTCTGGTCCACTGGACCGAGTCCATGGACCGCTAGGGTTCGGTTTAAATGATAAAATGAATTTCTAGATTTTGTTTTAAATGGTTTAAAATTCATAGCTGGTGCAAATGTGATCCAAATTGAGTGATTCTTGTTTTGTTAGGTTTCTTGTGCATAGATCTACCTGTGAAAAATATGTGATGTTATTTTTTGAGATAATTTTCTGTGTAGTTTTATTTAATTGCTTAAATAGCTGAAAACTGAGTAAATGCATGATAAATTGTAGAATACTCTGAAAAATGTGATTCTTGTTTTGTTAAACTCTATTTGTGATGTAGATTCTGGGAAAAATATATGTCATGCAGTTACTGTACAAAAATATTGGAATATGAATTAATTTCATTTCTAGGCTGATTCTTAAATGATTTTTAATAAATTAATTATAAGGAATTATGGTCTGATAATTTTTGGTGACTGCTCTTGTGCTAAATAGTTTTATACAAAAAATATGAAATCTGTTGTTTGACACTTTTCATAGTGCAAAGTTATTAAATGTGCATTTCTGTCCTGCTGTTTAATCTTTTTGTGTAGGCTGTTGTACTTGATGAATGGTCATGAAAATTTTATCATGGCTCTGTTATAGCATGATGTAGCTTCTGCAATTTTTATAGATTTTTCTGAACTGTTTAGATAGAGGTCACAGTTCAAGCCTAATTATTCACATGAAATGATAAGTATTGGAATTAAATGATTTAAGAAGTTCTATATTACTTCTTGTGCACTTTTAATCAGGTTATGCTTGCTGGTCCTGTTATGCAGCACCATAACTGAAATGTGATGGTTGGCTATGAATAGTAGTACTTCTCTTTATTCATGTGATGTGTGTATGTGTGTGTGTGCCTACACACCACTTCTTTTATGCACTTCTCTAAGTGTTTAGAGAAGAGGTATGCACATACTCAAAGACAAATGAGTTAAGTTGTTAGTAGAGAGGAGATATGCACCTACTCGTCAAATGATCTGTTAATCATCTTCATTCATGAGTATCATACGTGTATGCATTCACTGCATTACTTATACATGTGCATCGCATCATACAGGTTCGCAGGAGGACCTCCAGTTTTCGGAGATCGAGCAGGATCACCAGGAGGAGCCCCAGCAGGAGGTTCCACAAGAAGGAGAGGAGGTCGAGCGGAGGATCTACCGGAGTGTCCCAATCACGGGGCTAGTGACTTCGTTCGAGGCAAGCACCGAGCATTTCCTTACCTATGCTTTCTAACAGTCTAATTATGATTTATGCTTGTTGCATTAGGTATAGGAGTTGTGTGACACCGTTGATGCATTATATCCTTGCTTTTACCATTGATTATCCCACCTTGATATACCCCGCCGGCCTAGGGCGAGTATTATGCTTAGCTTGCTTAGACGGTAGAAGTCGGGTGATTTCTGTCATCCGCGAGTATAGGTGGTTACTTGTGATTGATGGAAAGCTTATGTTGATATCATCCGGTTGATGGTTATGGTCGAGATAAGCGAGACCGGACGGAGTCTTGTGGGGTTGTTGGACCATAGTGAATGCCGTGCGGTCGATTAAGGACCGCACCGTTGATGTACCCCAAGTCATGTTGAACGCATGCCTCATACTTAGCGGGCCGGATAAGCACTTCCGACCGCGGCCTAACACTATCCGGGCCGGTTCTCGATCCGTTCGCACCGTATTGGAGATGGATGGGGGACCACGGGGCGCCAAGAGTAAGTCCGAGGTCCGGCATGGTCGGCTAAGGCGTCGGGCGGTCCCCGGGTACGGTGGTTCTATGCGAGTCCGCGCACTTGTTTTTTTTCCCGGATACGTGCCACGGTGATCCGTAGCTCACTTCGGCGTGAGTGTGGTTTGTATGAGGAATACCCCCCGAGCTCGGTAGTAATCGATTCGAATCGCCATCGTTCTCGGATAGTGAACACTTGACTTGAGCCGCACCATCGTAGTAATGATTATGGAATGTGATTAATGATGATGATGGGTTAAGCTGATGATTATTCTTATGGCTACTACTTGCTTGCTTAATCATGACTAATATACTGTGATGATGTATAGTATAGGTGCTCACCTAGCATAAATAGGAATGGTTAAGGCGAGCTATCACTTTAAATGTTACTACCGCTTTTCCGCAAAAAGAGTCAAGCTATCCACTGATAAAGCCTGTCATACTCCTTGGAGTCTTTTATTTTGAGTCAGTCGGGTAAGTCTAGCTGAGTACCTTCTCGTACTCAGGGTTTTTCCCACTTGTTGTTTGTGCAGATGGCCATACCTACCACGGGTATTGTGAGACCTGCTATTATCCAATTGGATTAAAGTACCAAGGGCATGGTCGTTCTTAATATTCTCCCCACTTGCTTTTGTGGATTGGTTATCGAGTCGGGCAATCGTATTAAACCTAAGTTTGTGTGTGTGGGTTGAGCTTTTAAAACTATCTTGTTTCCGCTTACTTGGATTTGAAGAACTTGGTTTGTAATAACTTTATTTCCGCACTCGATGTTATCAAACTGTTTGTGAAATGTTGTAACATGCGAATGGTGACGCTAAACTTGTGCGATCTTGGTTTATGATGTTTGGTTTGAAATCCTTCGAGATTTCAGGACTACCGGGTTTATAACGGCTTAAGTGTGACAATTGCTTGCTTAGCGAAAGTGATTTTTCACTTATGCTTTTATAAATTGGTGGGGTTCTGTTACACTATGCCATCCTGTTAGTTTTATCCCTATCAAAGCCCTTCTAAAGGATACATTTAGAGGAGCAGTTTGTAGAACCTCGGCTAGCATTGCTTGCTTTTTGTGCACCACATTGTATAGATTTAGATATCGAGTTTTATAGGCCAAACCTTTTGTTTTCCCAAATTCTGATTTGAGTTCCATTATTTAATCTAAACTAACCTAGGTTTATGAACTGGTCTTTGACACCCATAAGGCTTGCCGAAAAATGAAAATCCCTTGGTTTCTTTTCAACTTGGCTCAACTTTTTATTTTTTAGTTTTTAATCAAATTCTACCACATGTCGTCTTCATTACATAACTTAAACAACCATTTTACTCAGCACACCTGTTTTGCAGAGAGAATAGACCACATGACTAAACTATACTTCTTTTTCCCCTGATCATATTGCCAGAAAAAAATCTAGATCTAAAGTACTTGAACATAGGAGTACTTGGACTTCCAGAGGAGTCTCCTGTATTGAAGAATAGGCGGTGTATGGTCAGAAATTTCCCTAATAAGAGCATGCACTGTCGTATACAGAAACTTTAATTCACACTCAACACAAGATAAGATTCTATCCAATCTCTTAGAGGTTGGAACCTCCCGGTTATTCGTCCAGTTAAACCATCTGCTAGACGGTTCTAAGTCTTAGAGAGAGTGGTTTTTTAAAAAAAATGGTTGAAAATGCTCTTGTCTCCAATTAGTAGTGTGAAGATTAGTACTTATATTTTTATATGCCCCGATGATTGGTTTAAATAAGAATCTATACAGTACATATTTCGGATCTTATTCTCAATTCTCGTAATTTTTCAAACATCTAAACAGGACCTATAATAACAACACAATAAGCAGAAGAAACATATCCGGGACACGCATTAGAAGCCGCTGCAGTGCATGTGCATCACTGGTACGACGGGACCGGCACGGCCTTGAGCGGCGTGACCATGTTGAGCGACGTGCCGAAGCGGTCCCTGACGTCCACGTCGCCCGGCTGCATCCCTTCGGGCAGCCTCCACTCGAACGCGTGGAGCATGGAGGCCAGCAGCAGCGTCACCACCCGCGTGGCCATGGGCGTGCCGGGGCACGCCCTCCGCCCGGCGCCGAACGGCATGAACTCCAGCCGGCCGTCCTTCCCGCGGAAGTCGGCGTCGCTCGCGCCCACGAACCGCTCCGGCACGAACGCCTCGGGGTCCGCCCACGACGCCGGGTCGCGCATGATCGCCCACAGGTTGATGATCACCTTGGTGCCGGCGGGCACCGCGAAGCCGCCCACCTCCCGCGCCGTCGGCCATGGCCATGTGCGGCATCAGCATCGGGCTCGGCGGGTGCAGCCGCATGCTCTCCATCACCACCGCGCGGAGGTAGGGCAGCCTGCCGATGTCCGACTCGTCCGGGTGCGCCTTGGAGCCCAGCGCCTCCCGCAGCTCCGCGCGGACCTTGGACATCACGGCCGGGTGCCGGAGCAGCTCCGCCATCGTCCACTCCACCGTGATCGCGTTCGTGTCGGTTCCAGCGGCAAACAGATCCTGCCCACAAGATTGCGTTCTACTAGGTGAGTGCCAAAATCTGTGGACCATATTTTTTGGACGGTTTCGAAAGAGATGAATAAACGTCAACACGATGAAATGGACTGGACCCTAGCTGCGGCTGGATCCAAGGACAGCAGGGCAGAAACGTACGAAAAGAAAAGACTTGATGGTTTGCAGGCTGAGTTGATCCGTCGAGTGAAGCTGAAGCAACACGTCTAGGAAATCGCCATCAATCTTCCCTTCGCCACTGCCTCCGCGCGCTTTAACACGGCGGGCGATGATGGGGTCGAAGAAGTCGTAGAACCTCCCCACGAACTCGGCGTTGCGGCGGCGGCGGCCCTGCAGGTCGAGCCTGGCGAGCACGGGGAAGAGGTCCGAGAGGTTGGGCTTGGTGACCTCCTCGACGGCGTCCCTCACCAGCATCTCCAGCTCCTGCGCGCGGTCCGAGCTCAGGTCGGCCACCACGTCCTCGGAGAAGAGCGCGCCGGACACGACGTTGAGCACGCACGAGAACACGACGCGGCCTACGCCCACCGTCTCGCTGGCGTGGCGGCCCAGGCAGGCCACCAGCTGCCGCGCTCCCTCCTCCCGCGCGGCGCGCGTCGCGTCCAGCCCGCGCGCCGAGAAGAGGTGGTTGGTGCACACCGCGCGGAGCCGCTTCCACAGCGGGCTGGTGCCGGGGAGCCAGATGATGGAGTGCTCGTGGTTCCCCAGCGCGCGCCCGGCGTCGCTCACGGACCGCGCCGCCAGCACGTGGTCGTACCTCTGCAGCACGTCGCGCGCCGCCGCGGCGGAGGACACCACGATGGCGTCGGTAGTGCCCATCCTCAGGGACATGATGGGGCCGTGCGTCTGTGCGAGCCTAGCAAGGGCGTGGTGCGGCTCGCCCCGGAGCTCCAGGATGTTGCCGACGAGCGGCAGAGGCGCCGGGCCCGGTGCGCGCCGCCGTGCCTTGCCGCCGGAGATCGTCTTGGTTGAAACCAAGAGCTTGTAGAGGAGGCAGGAGGCGAGTGAGACGTAGAGCAACCATAGCAGGGTTGGAGCTTCCATTTTTCTTGGGATATTTATGTACAGGCAGATGCAAGTTAGGGAGTGAATTCTTGATTGGGCAGTATGTACGGTTCACTCACTCTCGTCTTATATAGTGTGGCACAATCAGCGCAGCATTGAGATGGTACAATTTGTGCCTTTTTTAAAATGACTTTTCTTTCTACTAGGCAGCCTGAACTAATAAGGCTTGCAGAAAGTCTTTTGTAAAACAAAAGAGCTTTCAAAGAAACGTTTCACAGTTTTCCTTGAAAGCTTTCTCGAAAAGTTTGGAGAACTTACTCTAAACATGTTTTATGGAAAATGTTGAGCATCTCCATGGAGTACTTGAAACAACTTCCTAAATCATTTTTTCGTTGATAGAGAGGGGAAAAATGACCCTCTCATGGTTTCGTAAAATAACTCAATAAAGATAAACAATGGCTGCTGCTGGTTAAATGAATTAGAAAGCTTGCTATGCTTCACCTCTCACCTGCTGGCTTCCGGTTTTTGAGTTTTATAGTGAGGCTAATTATTGGAGAAATGTACTCATAGATTTTGTTTTCTACTCATTTTATTGACTGTGGCAAAATTATTATTTTTTGAACCAAACTGTGGCCAAAATTATTGATGTAACAAGAGACTTTTAAGATGGAGAAAGGGAATCTTGTTGGATTATGAACATATGTGGAGTAGGATGACCTAACTCTTGAGCGTTAGCACTTCCGCTACATTGAGTATCCTCTTTCCCTAAAAATCTCATATAGGAAATTGGAAAACTAAATTGAAGTTATAGGAGATGAATGTTGCGGCGTACTGAGAATACTCCATCCCCCTTATTACATGGGAAACACGTGTCAGTGACACCAATCTGTTCTCCTCTCCTCTTCCTCCCTCTTCCCTCCTAGGGGTTCCAGGCACGGCGGCGGTGTGGCCCGGTAGTACACCCAGCAGCCACGACAATAGCGGGATCCGGCAACGCCCGTCCTTGTACTGTCTATAACTGCAGCTTGGCAGCGCCCTCCCACGCCCATGTTGAATGGTGGCACCTTTTGTGGCGGTGCTTTCCCGCCTGGAGCTGTGACAGCAAGGCCGCTTGTCCGTGATGGCAAGGGCAGGTCCTCTTCATTCGAGCGATTGGGGCAAGATTTTTGAGGGATTGAGAAAAAATTGAGAAAAAATCTAGCGAAAGAAGATTGGAAAGGGATTTTGCTAGAGCTTGTATTTTGGCTTCAATCCCTTTTATTGCCTGATATAGGAAAGAAGATGGTTTTAAATTAGTGTGGTCGACATGCTCTTAGTACATCACGAGTATGTATTTTTTTCCTAGTATCCTCGAATGATCAATGGTCGACCGGGGGAAAAAAATAAACATGCTCGTCTGGAGGTGCAATTAGCCTCTGCTGTGCGAAGTGACGAGAGAAGAAAGTGCTCTAGTAGTGGGTACTACTCCCCCTGTTCTGTTTTATCGTCTTTTGAGCATATCCACTGATCCCCCAATTCTCATTTCCAAAGAGAAAAACCTATATTTTGAGAGATTTAAGAGCTCCAGCGAGAAAATTCTTTTTTTCTGAGTCCCTCAAATTCCATCCTCCAACCCCTCAAATATGAGCGAGATCTCCCTCCCCCCAATACCTGAGATTTTTGGCGCGAGCTCCAACTGCCGGCGCCATGGATGAGGAAGGGGAGGACAGCAAGAGGATGGTGGCTGCGGGTGCCAGGAGGTAGGGAAGAAGATACCCTCCTTCCTTTGCGCCGTGGCCTTGCTGTAGCTTCTTGTGGCTCCTTGCGAAGGAGCCACGGCGGAGGAGTCGCGTCTAGATGAGAGACATGGGAAGAGTCGCGGTGGCCACGGCAGCAGAGTCACTTATGCTTTCGTAACGGGGTCAGGGAGAGAGTCAGAGAGAGGAAGAAATGGTTTGAGGAAAAATGTTATATTGGATGCAAAAGTACCCCCACATAGTACACAAGATATCGGGGTAAGATTTTCTCGTTCCGCCAGTGATGAGTTCTTTCAAAATCCTTGAAAAAAGATTTGTAGCTCCCCCAATAACTACTCTTAGGGTTGAGATTTTCTTATACTGTTAGACATGGTCTAAGACTCTAAGTTTTACCACTAAACATAAGTCCATATATAGCATGCGCGGGTATTAAATGGCATGCAACACTTACCAAGGATTTACTCGCTTTTTTCACTCCATGCAATTATTGGGCCACTTCTCTCCTTGCCTTGCTTCCTTATCAAAATCCGCCCGTCTCTCTTCCAACTCAACACGGTGCGTGACCACGGCCACGGCCGGCCATTAGGGAGGTGGATTAGTTGGCTGACTTGGTCGGCGGCCATCCCCCAGATCTCGGCGATGAGCTGCACTGCATGCATCACGCTCCAATTAATCTTTGAGACGCCTTGGCGGATCAGATCTCGTGACGAACCACCAACCATGCATGTCGCGATGCAGAAGGTGACGCGAGCCAACACGAGTGAGATTTGCTAATCAAATCACCGGACGGCTTCATCAATCAAAAGAAGGGGAAACAAAAACGGAGTTACTCCGCAGGCTGCGGCTATGCCAGTTCCACGGTTCACGAACCACGACGAGAATAAAAGATTTTTTTTCCGCGCTGCGTTCTGACGACTTGGTGAATGCATGCCGGCCGGCGACGCGTGGGATAGTGACCGTGGAAATCTGCCGACGACTGCTCTGGATTTGGATAGGGAGCTTGACAAATCAAGATGAACCAGCTAAGATTGACTTTCTTGTACATGTTTTCTGTTTCTGTCTGTCGGAGGTGCTCGCCTGTTTTTTTTTCATCCTTCTCATATCACGGGAAATTAAATATACTTAACTTTAACTAAATATATATGAAATATATTTATATACAAGTATCATTAAATAGACCATTGGATCTACTTTTTGTTATATGTTGCTAATTGTATTGTCTACAGATTTAGTTGCACAGAATTTGACCGAACAAATACCAAAGCGACAATTAAAAAGAATAGAGGATATATGTTAAAGCTAAAAAGACTATATGTCACATTGTGATTATATTATTCTGAAGTACTCCCTCCATCTCAAAATAGTTGACGTTTTAGATTTAGATAGAGAAATTTAGGAGTGAAAAAGGTGGTGCTCAAAAAACAAGAAGCAGAGAGATAGAAAGAAATAGATATAATGATGTATATGGGATAAAAGGTAGAATTAGGGGGGCAAAAAAGATGCATGGCAAAAAAAGATGCATTGAGGAGTGAGAAAAACAATTATTACAAAACAAAATTTAAACCATATAACAGCAGACTATTTTAGGACAAAGAGAGTGCATGTTATGGAGCTCTACAAAGTCCTTAGAGCTCATCCTCAGTGCGTTTGGATAATGGGAAATGAGAGGTGGGATAGGGATAGAGAAATGGATGAATGGCTAGGATTAAATGAGGTGTGAAGAATGAATGGTTAAGATCTTTTAAAAGGTAGGATAGGTGATTCCTATCCCTATCCCAATCTCTAACCAAACAAGACCTAACTTCACAACATTTTTAAAGCTGAATGTGTTTAGCACGACTCCACGAATTTTCTGAAGCAGAGTTGGTAAAGCTGAACATGTTTGCTATGGAGCACCGGAGTAAATGATACGGAGCTCTACAAAGTCCCAGCCAAACATTAATAACTGTCCAATAATGCTATGTTTCGGGTAATTGATTGGATGATGAGGGCCCGTGCATCGCTGTTGACGGGGGTTGTGAGCTGCATGAGGCCATGGGCTGGATGCCATGGAGCGGCTTTCTCCGAAGCGTGGCGGCGGGCGGCCATAAGTAAGTTCTATATTGGGGCCCGTGGCTCCAGCTCTCTCTCTCTCTCTCTCTCTCTCTCTCTCTCGCGCGCTCGCCTACCTAAACCCACAGCCCACACCGCCGGCCCACACAACAGGGCGGCCAGGGCCCAAAGCCGACACGTCCATGTTCACACAGGTCGCGGTCGCGCCGTCGCGGCCGCGGGTTCATGTCCGTCCCTCTGCCTCCCCTTCCTTCCTTCCTTGCTTCCTCTCCTCGGAACCTCTCCGTCCAGTATTGCTCCAGTCTCGCTCGCAGAGTCGCACGCAGTTCAGCACGGGCACGGGCACGTGGCGCAGACCTCGCCCGGTATAAAGGCTAGCAGTGCCCATCACCCTCGCTCCCGTGCGGGCGCGGCCGTGAGAGGGAGGGCGGCAGCACCGGGAAGACGGGAGAGGCAGCTGACGGCCGCCTTCGTTTTCTCGGCTCCGCCTCCGCTCCACCGACGCGGCGCCTGGAGCTCCCCCATGACCACCGGCGCCCACGTGGATGTGGATCCCGAGGCTGGCCGGTTGCCCGGCCCCCCGACCCCAGCCGCGGCGGTCCGCCCGAATATGGGCAGGCGGAGGAGGTTAGTTCGCTCTTCGCTTCGCACAAAAACCTCGCCCACCTTCCTTCCGTTCCATCCATCCATAAGAGATAAGAGTGTACTAGTACTACTACGTACGTACGTACCAGAGATTCCCTTCAGTTTTCATTCAAATTCGAGCCTTTATGATCCCGCTTCGGTGTCCCGTAATTTCAATATTTCATACTACGCTCTTATGTCATCACAAGAAAACAAATTGAAGCTAGCTTTTTTTCACACACAGTGGAGGGTTTAGTGTTTCAGCATCAGCTGTACAGTAGGCTGTAGTTAGATTGCATAAGCGTGACTGAGTTACGCCTTGTTCACTTCCCTCCAAATTGTAGTTTTTTCATTCTCTCTCCATCACATCAATTTATACCGCATGTATAGAGCATTAAATGTAAGTAAAAAAATAACTAATTACACAATTTAGTTGTAAATCATGAGATGAATTTTTTGAGCCTAGTTGGACCACGATTGAATAATATTTGTCAAATACAAACGAAAGTGCTATAGTGCTTCAGGTTAAAGAAACTTTCGATCTGAACAAGGCATAAGGAATTTTCAGTTGCAGTGTTTGAGGATCCAAGGTGATGTGGACACGCAACTGCAGGGAATATATGGCCTTGTTTAGATTGGGGATGGAGAGAGATTGAAAAGTCCTGAAGCATTTCGTTTGTATTTGGTAAATATTGTCCAATGGTGGCCCAACTAGGCTCAAAAGATTCGCCTCGTGATTTACAATAAAATTATGCAATTAGTTATTTTTTATTTATATTTAATGCTCCATACATGCGGCTACAAATTGATGTGATGGAGAGAGTGAAAAGTCTCAGAAGCATTTCGTTTGTATTTGGTAAATATTGTCCAATCGTCGCCCAACTAGGCTCAAAAGATTCGATCTCGTGATTTACAACCAAACTGTGCAATTAGTTATTTTTTTATTTATATTTAATGCTCCATACATACAGCTACAAATTGATGTGATGGAGAGAGAGTGAAAAAAACTTGAAATTTGGGGGTGATCTAAACAAGGCCATAGACGGATTTCGAAGGATATACCTTGGGAAGTTGGGAGTGACAGCACGGGGAATGTGATCTGGTCGTGATAGGTAGGCGGACCACTTTCCAAAGCCGTGCGTTCCGCGCCGGTGCTCACTGACAACCAATAGCGCCTTGTCACCTTGCAGCGAGTGCAGCTTGATTGTGATCACTGACGACCCATGTTTTAAATAGCGCCTTGCTAAAGTGCAGCTTTATTTTCAGCGGACTTTTCCAAAATGCCGTAAAACTTTATAAACGCAAATACTCCAATTTTTTTTTTTTTTAACTGTAGCGCAAAAAAATAGCGGGATTTTTTTTTCCATACGACAACCAGCATTTTCGCCTTGCAGCTTTGCAGCTTGATTTTCAGCTTTTTTCAGTGCCGAGACTTTAGTAGTACTCCTTTTTTTTTTTTTAACTGTCTACTGCACGTAGTGACTTGTCCTATTAGTTTTGGTCCTTTTCTGCCTCCACTATTTGTTCATTTTCTTTTTTTTTTTTTAACATGCCTAATAGTATGCCCAATCTATTAGTTTTGGTCCACGTTTTTCCATTTTTTTTCAAATTACACCTTTTTTTTTTTTGGGGCAGAAGATTGCACCTTTTAATCGTTGACTTGACTAGTCGTTTCACTATTCATTCACGCAGCATTCGTCCTTCTGTCCTGTCCAATTTTTTTCAACATCTGCATTATGTCGTTTATGCATATTATTGCAACTAGACCTCTTAATCAAGGACTTGACCAAGGGCATGTGTAACAGAACCGCCCAAATTAATGGGCTCACGTGCACTCGTCATCGCCTCAAAGGCCTCCGACGGCGGTACACGGAAACCCGATAACTCGGTGTTCTCGCCGGATGACTTCGGCGAATCCCGAATCACCCTTTCTCCGGGATCATTACGGGAGGAACCACAACATTACAACAGTTGATACAAAACATTTACATCAAAGCGCGGAAAATTTTGCAATAATAGTTTACAACACAATTAGAATTTAATTTAAAGAAATACTTAGCCTAGATTTTGGAAGCGAGAAAGGACTCGAGAACATCTGCTGGGAACAACTAGATCATGTCGAGGCCATCGACATGACCCAAAGATCGCAACTCAAATTAGTACATGCAACGGGGGTTTAACAAACCCCGAGTACTTGAGGGTACTCAGCAAGACTTACCCGATAGAGAGAGGGAATACAAGGACATGCTGGCTAAGTGGGATATTACGGGCCGTAAAACCAGAGTAATATTTTGCGGGAAAAGCTTATACTAACCATAGCTCCTTACTTTCAAGTTTTATTCATGTAATAACAAAGCTTATGCTTGCATCTATTCTAAATAGTACAATTATTACCAAAGCATTTCCATATCCAAGAACCATGTTTCATATTTAATCTACGAGGTAGGTCAGCGGAACAAGTCTCTATAACCGAGGAGCAACGATGATTCGAACCGATTAATAACGCAGCTGGAGATTCCCAAACCACACGATATATGTAGATTTGAACCTTGCATATGTCAACCTCTCTCCTGGTTCTTCTGAATAGGACTGGGTTCACGCCACCCGAGAGCACAAGATACTCCATCGCCATTACCCCGCACCACGGGCAGATTTGTAAGATGGGTATCACGATACTCCCGCCATCTCTCCACTTCCAGTGCATGAGTGTCCATTCCTAAACCAGAATAGCCAGGGTACACCTAAACCAGAATAGCCAGGGTACACAGGCTTACCGGAGTATGTGGCCAGTACTGCAAATTCTTGCTCACATAACAGGCCTACTCGAACGATCCTTAATCGACTCAGACGGGACTAGCACGATCAGGCAACACTGTCGGCTTCCACCAGAGACATTTCCCATGTCCCGCTCGGTGTCCAATTAAATTCCAATTCATTTTCATCATCTACTCAGGACCACCTCCTGAGTAGCGAACCATTGCAAAGTAGAAAGCTGTCATTTGATTATTGTTCATTAAGCATGGCTAAGCATCACTAGCTTTTTATAACCAACAAGGTAATCAAGGTAAGGTAATCAATTATCAAGGTGGGTAATGCATCAAGTGGTATTCTTTCATAAACCATAGCAATGCGTAAATATAAGCAAGTGTATAGAATTTTAAAATCACAAGGAGAAGATGTTTATGCTCTGGGGCTTGCCTATGTTGCAGGAAAGGTTAGATGTTAGTCTTGACATCGACTCCTTTTGATGGAAACACCTCGTCAGGCTTGAATCATCACAAACCTTCTCCGAAGCTTGATCACCGTGATCCTTCGCTCTCACGTGAACTATGCGTAAAGGAATGATGCGTGCTTAAATGATATGCTTGTCATGATGCAGGATGCGCACACATAATTGATAACAAGCCTAATTGTATAATTAACCTGAGTACAAATTTCCTTCACAAAAATTAGGGTTAATCATTTAACAAACATTTACTGGTTTGATTAGCAAGTTACTCGTGTGCTTATCAACAAGTAACATATTAAACATGCAAGACAAGTTATTACAAGGTGTCAGTTTAACACCAGAAGTCATGTAAGTAAATTTAGCAACATGAGAGCAAAATAACAATCAACCTGCAAAATAACAATCAACCTTAGATGTACTCAAATTCAGGACAGCAGCGCAGCAGTTAACTGTTTTAACCATAACAGAAATTCTAGACATCCAAAAAAGAGGTGTTCTTGGGCTTTCTGGAAAGCTTATAAACTTGACTACAACTTTCTTATTCTTGTCTAAAGGTGATTCAGCACTTAACAAGGTCAAACAACCCAAGGAAACAGTTCTGTCCAGCCTCGCCGCGAGGGCCAGCCTTGCGAGCGGGCTCCGGCTTCCTCGGCGCGCGGGCGGACCGGGGAGGAGGAGCAGCGCGCCGCGCGTGCACTCGCCGCCGTCACCCGCCGCTCGGTGAGCTTCGCCAGCGCTTCGCTGCATGCCGCGCGCCAAGCACGAGAGGGAGGAGGCGCCGCCCTGCCCCGACCTCCACTGCATGTGCGCCGGCGCAGGGAGGAATAGCGGGGCCGGCGTAGGGGCGATGGGGAGCTCCGCCCGCGACCTCCCGGCCGCTTGGGCGCAGGGGCGCCGCGACCTCCCCGGCCACGGGCGTAGGGGTGAGGGGGGAGCTCCGCCCGCGAGCTCCCCTAGGCGTGGCGCAGCAGCTCCGCCCCCTTGAGGGGCAGGCGCGGGAACTCCGCCCGTGGGTGGGAGAAAAAGAGGGAGGAGAGAGAAGAGAGAGAGAGAGAGAGGGAGACTGGGTGGGGGAAGTGGTGTATGACGTGTGGGACCCACTGCCGTAGAGGATGTATATAGAGGATGAATGGATGCGGGGAAAAAAATAGTATAGAGGATGGAATCTCGATGACTGGACGGAATATTCTGTTTAGAGGAGGGCAGTATAGAGGACGAAGAGTGCGGATAGCCTTAGTGTCCCGACCCAATGTGTGTTTAATTGGTTCCATCCTTACTGAGTTCTGACGGCAGCCATTGCAGGCGTAGAGCTCTGCCAAATCTCCGTAAATCCAGGATGATAGCCACAAAGGCATCCATCAGCCACTAGCTTATAATATATCATACATCGCATATAGGGCTGGCATCAGCCACGACGCCACGTCCTCGACCTCTGAAGTCTGAACGTTTCTTTTCTTCTGCTAGAATATCCTTTCCTCTAGGTGAAACATTCTTCTCTTCTGCTAGAACAAACAATTGTTTTACAAACAAGTTCCGCGGTGGATAGAAAAAGTAAGTGTTCCAACAACTAGAAGTGTAGTGAAATCTATCAACCAGGTTTCAGGTTCTCGACCTGCATCCTGCTCAATTGTTCAGAGGTGCTGTAATTTGCCAAGAAAAACTAAAAATGTCAAATAGTTAGCCACTTAAGCAAAACAGATAACACCGACCCGCTTTGCCCGATCCGTCCGAGCGCAGCAGCCAACCAGTCAATCGCAGTCCGCGCAGCCCTCTAACGCCAGTGATCTCCGGTGCTCTCCTCGACTGAACTGAGAGAACACTGCCTTTTCCTTCTCTGCATGGCGCTGTACCGATTCCGAACGAGGCTTTGATTTTTTTCCCTTCTTCCATTTGCCTTAAGGAAAAGTCTTGCATGCTTGCGTAGCCTTGACTAAAGTGTATTCACGATGTGACATTTGCTGCAGCACTAAAGCCACTTAACTTGTTCATAACTATCATGAGCCCCGGCCCACACGTTTCCACTTGGGCAACATGCTTGGTTGACGTTGACTCCAGTTATTATGTACTAGTATGCTTGGTGCAGTGCAATATGTGCATTTCTCTGGTTCATTACATGCTAATGTCTCCCCTCAACTATGAATGAGCAGGCTGGCAATTTTCGCAAAGATCTAGCCCTTGCTTACAAGACTCTCGGCGTTGTGTTTGGTGGCCTTGTCACGTCTCCCTCTACGTTTACCCCTCAATGAACTTGTCATCTCCTACAAAAGATGACTACATGGGGTTGTACAGCATAATGTTTTGGACTCTTACTTTGATTGGTGTGGTCAAGTATGTAGGCATAGCACTGAATGCCGACGATCATGGTGAAGGTAACTACATACCGTGCCCATGCTGCCTTTCTTCCTTTTGAGTTTGTGGCCATGTTGAAAGAAACCTTAGTTCTTGATATCTTGGACCTTACATCTATCTTAGATCACTTTCATCTCTGCTGTGTATATTATCTACTATTGCTCTCGGTCAATTTATTTGACGAACTGAACTGAAAAGCCTGACAGAGGTGGGGCTGTAGTTTCTAGAAAAGAATTCTTTTTACATGGGCAGATCGAATATTACTTTGCAACACACTAATAAGAGCTTTTTTTTTTTTTTTTCTGTAGGAGGTACATTTGCCATGTACTCTCTGTTGTGTAGGCATGCTGATATAGGCATACTTCCTTCCAAAAAAGTTTATTCGGAAGAAGAGCCTCTACTTCACAATCAGTCTGCAACAGCTAGAAGGCCTACCTGGCTGGGGAAGTTCTTTGAGCGAAGCATAACAGCTAGAAGAGCACTTCTGTTCATGGCAATACTAGGAATGTGCATGCTCATTGGGGATGGCATACTCACGCCTGCTATTTCAGGTTTGTCCTTATGCTTAATAAGATAGTCTATCTTTGTTATCCTAGCGATTTCTGTCACTTCATTATTTACCTCTTTTCAGTATTATCAGCGATCCAAGGGCTAAGAGGGCCATTTCCATCTGTCAGCAAGCGTAAGTGGTTTTGACAGCTGTAAGCCTGTAACCAAGGAGTAGTGACAGCAATCTTCTGACACTGGCATTGCTAATAGACTTCTCCTTCCTTTCAATCTCCCAGCTGTAGTGGAAGCTCTGTCTGCTGTGATCCTCATCGGCTTATTCTTACTGCAAAAGTATGGGACCTCAAAAGTGAGCTTTCTGTTTTCACCGATCATGGCAGCATGGACTTTCACCACTCCAATTATCGGCGTGTACAACATTATTCATTACTATCCCGGCATCTTTAAAGCCATCTCACCTCATTATATTGTTCGTTTCTTCCTGAGAAACAAAAGGATGGGTGGCGCATGCTCGGTGGAACTGTTCTATGTATCACAGGTAACAACTTTTACCACCGCCATGCATTATTTGATCCACTAAATATGCTGCAACATTAGCATAACCACGAATCCTGCATGCGTACAGGTGCTGAAGCTATGTTTGCAGATCTTGGCCACTTCAGTAAGAAGGGTATTCAGGTTAATTTTTCATCAACATTGCAAGCTTGAGGTCCTTCCCTTGTGAACTGTTCATGGTATTGTCAGTTAAACACTGTCTTGTTTTTCAGATAGCATTTCTGTCTAGCATATATCCTTCTCTGGTCCTCACATATGCTGGGCAAACAGCATATCTCATCAACAATGTTAACGACTTCAGTGATGGATTCTACAAATTTGTCCCTCGCCCTGTTTACTGGCCCATGTTCATCATCGCAACGCTAGCAGCAATCGTGGCAAGCCAATCCTTAATATCCGCAACATTTTCAGTCATCAAGCAATCCGTTGTCCTGGACTACTTCCCACGCGTTAAGGTGGTGCACACGTCCCAGCACAAAGAAGGGGAGGTTTACTCCCCAGAAACCAATTACATCCTCATGGTGCTATGTGTTAGTGTCGTATTAGGTTTTGGTGCTGGAAATGCGATCGGGAACGCATTCGGTAAGTGAATTCTGCAAAATACTGCATTTGCTGATGATAGTCAAGTACTCAACTGCTTTGTTCCTGGAGAATTGATGCATGATTGTTACTGCAGGTGTTGTGATCATCATGGTCATGCTCATAACCACAATCATGCTCACTCTGGTGATGATCATTATATGGAGAACACCGCCTGTTCTTGTGGCGCTTTACTTCGTGCCTTTCTTCATCATGGAAGGATCTTATGTCAGTGCCGTCTTCACCAAGATCCCTGAAGGCGGGTGGCTCCCCTTTGCAGTGTCCATCATCCTGGCACTGGTCATGTTCGGCTGGTACTACGGCAGGCAACGGAAGATGGAGTACGAGATGGCGAACAAGGTGACCGTGGCCTCGCCGAGCTCCTGGCGAGGCCGGAGGTCCAGAGGGTCCCCGGGCTGTGCTTCTTCTACAGCAACATCCAGGACGGGCTCACCCCCATCCTCGGCCACTACATCAAGAACATGGGCTCGCTGCACGTGGTCACGGTCTTCGTCACCCTGCGGTACCTGCTGGTGGCCAAGGTGGACGAGCGGGAGAGGATCCTCGTCACGAGGCTGGGGCCGAGCGGGGTGTATGGCTGCACTGTCCAGTACGGGTACGCCGACAGCCTCGGCGGCGGCGACCTCGCCGCGCAGGTCACGAGCTCCTTGCGGCGGCACGTTGAGACGACGACGACGATGACGGAGGCGGGGCCGGAGGAGGCCGCGCATCTGGAGGCGGCGAGGATGGCCGGCGTGGTGCACGTTCGGGGTAAGATGAGGTTCTACGTGGGCGACGACGCCGGGTGGTTCGACAAGGTCATGCTCGGCTTCTACGAGTTCCTGCACGGCATCTGTCGCTCCGCACTGCCGGCGCTGGGGACGCCGCTGCAACAGCGGGTCGAGATCGGCATGCTGTACAAGGTTTGATCCATCCGGTAATCAGTGCTCTACGATCAAATGGGCACAGAACCAGTATATTTACGCAACGCCAAAAATAAGTCAATGAGTATATACCCGTGGCGTGTCATAGTGATAGTGTACAAGAAATTCACATGCGTGAACAGAGCTTAGTACGTAAAAGCTGCAAATGAAGGTGCACAAGATTAATCTTGACAGAGTTTGTATGCCATGGCATGGTAACTGGCAAGGAACTTTTTCACTTTTTCAGTGGTACAAGTTTGCCATGGTTTGTCTGCTCCGTAGCAGTGCTTTTTGGTTGGCCTTGCGCTTATATTCAAAATAGAACAGTGGCATGCAAAAAGGTGACTATATCTATCAGTACTGAGTCATGAGGACAATTTTTACATACAATTACATCTCGTCAACTATTCTTGAATTGGGTGTGCTGGAAATAAAGCCTAGCTAGCTTGCCTCTTTGGAGTCCAATCATCGAAACAGCAACAGTGCATAACCAACCTTGGTTTGGTCATTGATTCCATTTATACCACCTTGAAGCGAAACTAGTCTTTTTCTTTTGGGATCCCTTTTTTTTTTTTGTGTGTGTGAACGAAAAGCTAAAAACATGATTGTTCATCTCTATGGATTTATATCAGGCCTTTTGGAATGTCATAAAACAGAATTTCATGGCTCTATTCGACAACTTCCATCGAGGAGACCTCACATTCCCTGTTTTAAATTTTGAAACTTATATATAGGCGATGATAAATTTTTAAACTAGTGAGGCTAAACAAATCCAATAATACTCCCTCTGTCTCAAAATATAGACACGATTTGACTTGGTATGGTCTTCAAGAACATATTTTGATCTATAATTTCTCTAATATATATAATTTGTAAGAACAAAGTTTGATCATTAGAATGTATTTCTAAATACAAACCTAATATAACTATTTTTGTAGTATAAACATTTTGTATAATTAGGTTAACTGTTAGTCAAAAGATAATAATGTTTAAATTTTAAAATACGTGCAAGCCTTATATTTCAGGACAGAGGCAGTGCATAATGATTTATTTATTGAACCTGAAATTTTCACCAAATAGCCACTTATTTGTCCTTCACAAACAACATTTCTATAAAGGGAGAAATAAAATGAAAGTTGCCGTAGTTTTACATGAGAGAATACATGAGCTCAAAAAATGACAAATGTGGTTACTTTTAAGATTGACTTTGAAAAAGGTTTATGATAAGGTTAATTGGACTTTCTACAATAATCATTTGAATAAATGTTCTTCCTTTGTACAAGGAGGTAATGTGGGAATTAAGATAAACGAAACGACCAAATGGACCCTTACTTCTAAACAAAGAAGGCCATAGGCAAGGTGATTAAGAGCGTGTTAGGTTCATAGCCGCTGCATGACGTGCCTAATCTGCAGTATTGATTTTGTCCGCCGCACTTGTGGCACGTTTTGGTAGGAAAAATGAACTAGCGAGCGATGGCGAGGTTGCGGCATGCGGTGCCACAGCGAACCAAACGCGAGCCAAACATGCATGTGGCTCGGAAGGTGTGGCACGGTGTGGCTAAGTGTGTGTGCAAACCAAACACACCCTAATTGTCCCTTGTACTGTTTAATATAGTAGGAGAGGTACACATATGGCTATTATTATTGCCATAGTCTATTAGGATGGACAAATAAAAGGGGCGGTAGTGCCTCATTTAGTAGAAGATGGGCTGTCTATCTTGTAGTAAGCAAAGAGATGACATGGTGTTATTTTAGGACCATGATATTGAATAACTAAAGAACATGAAAATGATTCTTTACACGTTTTGTCGATGTTCGAAACACTAACAAGTAAATTTATCTAGATTGCGTGTCTAGCTCGATGGCTTAGCCCAAATGGACACGAGGATATATCTTTGGTTCGGGAGCGTAAAGAGCCCTACGTCCAGTGGGCGATGGCCGTGTTACTCGGGCTCTTGTTTGTAGGAGGGGTGTACAAACGGGTGAGAGAGAGAGGTGGGCTCTCAAGTCTCGATGTATGCGAATTGAATGCAGGTGTTGGTGTAAGCGGTTGTTCTGAGCATAGTAAATGAGGTCCCTTGCCCTTCCTTTTATAGTTCAAGGAGGGGGAAAGGCGTACAGGTTTTGGGTTTCCTTATTGAGCACGTCCCGAGTCTTGTTCGACAGAATGGGGGGGGCCTTGTCCTCTTCACAGTTTTGCCCTCTTTCTCCTTTCTGGTAGCACGGCTCTGACCGATGGATGCCCTGTGGCCGGGTCCGGCATGGCGGGCTGTACCGCCGCTTCCACATGGTTCCTGTCCGCCGCCTGGTCCCGCTTCTAGGTTGGTACCTTCCCCGCGGTGGTGGTACGACAGCATGGCTTCGCGCAGACTTGCGCTGGTCAACCGGGCGCGACATCATCCCTCTGTGCTACGACACCCGTGGAGAATGAGGGCTTGAGGGCCCTGGCGCGGCGGGTCACTGTTCCTGTTTCACGATGGCGTGATGGCGTGCTCACGTGCCAGGCGTTATCATGAGCCGTGACATATCGTACTTTGCTCAGGGAGTGGTTGGGTCCGTCCTTATCCTTAAGCGAATCCGTGGTGAATTAGGGCAGGGCTCCGCTCGGGCGGCGCAACGCTTCTCGGGCGTGTCTTGAGGCCTGGCGTCGAATCGGGCGCCACTCGGGGTGGCGCTTATGCCCCGGGCGAATCGCGATGCCTCGGCGGTCCGAGAGGAGGCGCTCTCGGGCGAAGTGGGGAATTTGTGGAGGGAACGTAGCGCTCTTCTTTGGCCCATGCCGTGCTTGGGCTTTTTCCGTGTGTGGGCTTGGGTCTGTATTCGCGTTTTTTAGGGGAGGCCCAGTGGCGCTGTTTTTTTCATTGGACCCTATCACGTTTGAATAATTATCAAGACTAAACATTAACTTCCATAAGATTGTTTTTTTTTGTTTTGGTGAGGCAATAAGTAGCAGAGAAGCTTAATCAAATCTTTTTGGGTGAAAGTTAGACACTTATGCACTTCATTACCTTGGTCTCCGAATGATTTACAATAAGTAAAATAACAAGGACTAGAAGAAAGTGGAAGAATGAATAGAAAAAGACTCTTAATGTTGTTAAGCCTTACTATCTTTATGCTTTCTTTCTTCCTTTTTTGAAATCCCTAGAGATGTTATGAAGAAAATAGAGTATTATGGACTGAGTGTTTTAGGTAAATGACCAGCACAAACAAGAAATATAGACTAGTTCGATGGCCTCTATTATGTCATCCCAAAGAATAAATGGGATTAGGTATTACAAATCTTGTAGCATACAAAATAAATATTTGTTAAAAAAATGGCTCTTTGAGCTAAGCAATGAGCAAAGGATTTTGCAAAAAGATATTGAGAATAAATATATTACATATAAGACGATGTAACAAGTTGACAAAATGTAGATGATGCACCTTTTTGGATGAGTATCATGAGTGTAAATGAAAGCTTCTTAAGTTTTGGTACTTTTTAGGTTAAATGATGGTAACCACATCAAGTTCCAGAAGATAACTAGTTAAGGATCCAACCATTTGGAAACCTAGTACCCAATGCTTTTTTAACATTGCTCATATAAGACAAGTAAAGGTTGTTGATGTCTTAAGCTCATATTTGCTTAATGTTGAGTTTAGAAGTCCATTAGTGGGAACAAGCTATTGGAATAGAATTATCAATAAGTAGGAATGGCTAATATTAACCAACAATAAGGTACTGATATTTCTTTTTATAGAGCCTGCATAATAAGGATTTTTCATAGCAAACTCGATGTATAGCTACTTGGTTAGTAGTGGTTTAAGTTTCACAAGTATTAGAAGCTTAAGATCCCTTTGAAGTTTAAAATCTTTCTCCGGGTTCTTTTTAAAAATAGGGGTTATTCTCACTAAGGTTAATTTAGCAAAGATGGGATGGAATGGTGATATGTTGGGCTATTTTTGCAGCAAACTAGGAAACATCTAATATCTTTTTCTTTGAGCGCTCTCATGCCATGTGTTGTGGAGAGCGGTCCATATGGTGCTAGGAATTAGTCCACCTTGAAAGGCCCAAAACATGTCCAATGGTTGGTATACTTGGATAGATAAAACTTTTTAATCATTTTACTGACCATTGCAGCTATGGTCTATTTGGATAACAAGGAACAAAGTTATTTTAAAAAATGCCCATCCAAATATCTTTTTTTAGGGTTCTATTTAGGTAGGCCCACTAGCTTTGGTATTGAACCCGGTTACAATGGGGGTAAGGATCTACAAGTGATCGTGGTGGGGCTTACCTTCCATGGCTGTGATATTTAGAATTGGTTTTGAGTTGAATTTGGTTTTAAACTACTTTGTTGGTCTTGAAGTGTCGAGTAGTAATAACTAATAAGGTGGACTAATTCTTCTTCAATGGGGATGAAACTTGATACATTTATCCATTATTAAAAAAAATACTTGTTCATCTCTAGATGTCAAAGTTTAATGATAAACAAAAATTGATGGCAGATATCAAATTTGTTGTGCGAAATTAAAGCCTCAGTGGTATGTTTATCTTGAGACCAATCATCTAACATTTTGGGTTGATAACTTTGTGTTTGTCGAGGAACATGGCAGATGCATTGAACCATTCATGTAGCTCACTTAGGACATATATATTTTGTTGATGAAAGCTATTGTAGTTCCATCTCTAATTAGGATAGCAAAAGTACTCCAGTTGTTATTTTTCTTAATCATTCGATGGTTGTTTTAAGTGACTACAACTTTAGAAAGAATCTGAATATTTTTTGAGAGAGAGAGAGAGAGAGATGGGGTGTTCGGTACTGGTTTGGTGTGAGAGAAAAATACTGTTTGAATGGCAGATAAGCCCGGTGATAAGACATGTTTAACAATGGTGCGGATTCATAATACCATTTATTTTGGTACAGATTTGAACTCAGGGAGCAGAAATTTATTTTACTACCGGGGCTATTAGCTGAGCCCTATTTGAATTCTCCAACTAAAAATAGTTGCTGCTATTTGGCTAATTAGCATCAATCAATAAGTTTATATTAACAGACATTTTGAGGTACTAATTGAGTCATTATTAGCTGGAGTGTATAGATCAACTAAAGCTAATTTTGATAGCTAATTATTAGTTCCCGGGATCAAACAGAATACTTATGTTCTATGAGCTTGAGCATTAGCCAAGCTCACTTTACTCAAGTTCCGCTGGAATGAAGAATTGAAGATGACGAGTAGTAAGAAATTGGACGTCTAGACGGGCTGAGGTAAAAGACAAATGGGTACAATGAAAATGATAAAGCTCAACGGGCGTGATTGGTGGGGAAATCAGGCTCCAAAAGTGACGGAAAAGTGAGAAAAGGCAGAGATACTGTCTGCACTGAAATTGTACGTCTTTTTCGTCGCAACATTGTGCTCTCGCTGCAGTCCTTTTTCCAAAGGAGAAAGAAGCTAGTTAGTAGTTTTCGTTTTCTTATACATATACAGTTTTTTTTTTAAAAAAAAAAGAAATGCTACTGCAGAGTGTAGACCTCTCCCCATGTCGCTGCTAGTAAAGTGCTAGTAGGAGATTGTTGCGAGTCGCGACTGTCGGAATGACCGAGTAACAGTAGTGGTGTACACAGTACACTGTTGGTCGATAGGCCGGGACGCGAGGCCCAGGCCCCAATGCAGTTCCAGCCTTCCAGAACGCAGGACCCCGGCAGGTGACTGGTGTGGTGAGCCTGCTGCACTCCGGGCAATAGGGCATGGGACCGGTCGGGAGCTGGTGTTTTTGCGTACAAAAACTTTGCAGCCGTGAACCAACAGCTGCTTCAATTTTGTCGCTCGTCTAAAATACAAGTTGAATACAAAATCGTAAACGAAAGTTCTTTTTTTATATATATAAAAGGCATCACAATGAAAGTGCTTTGCTGCTGCTGACAGGATCTGGTTCCAAACGGTTTAAGCAAATGGGCAAAACAAGAGGACATGTGTTGCCGGGTCTAAGAGTCAATTGTGGCGCCATTCCCATGCCACTAGGACACTAGGTTATTTACTGTTACTATGTTATCTTGTATAAGAATCAAGTGAAAAATTTGCATTGTTTTCTGTTTATGCCTCCTGCATCAGGTTGTGCTTCTGCTTGGCAAAAAAAATCCTTGCTAAACATGATATCATTGAGTGGTTCGAATATTGCATTGGAGGACTTGAGATAAGGTTGCAAAATCAAAGACTATGCTCCATTTGCTCTGCACCTGTCATGTACTCCCTCCGTATCGTTGTCTTTTTTGTCGTTAAAAAACCGTGCTCTCCTCACGCATACACGGTTTTTAAGTGATAAATTCCATGGGACAAAGGGAGTAGTTATGAAGTCCACTGATCGGGGATTCGTTTCTAATTAAGCTCTTGCACTCATAAGCTAGTAAATATGTTCGTATGTTGAAACAGAATATTGTGCAATCGTGGCACACTATTTATTTGGAGATTTATGTAGCAATCGCGTTATTAATGTTTCAATACGTCTTTGATGTTTTAACATGTCGTGGGCTTAGATAGACACACGTTATTCTAATTCATATAAATATATATATGTGAATCATGAACTGAAAAGAGAAAAAAGAAGAAAAAAAGGAGAGATACGGAATGTGTCGTGGAGACTACTACATACTTCCTCCATATATGGTTTAGATGTTGTTTTGGACAATGACATAGTCTCCAAAGTATAACTTTTTGACTATATTTTTATAAAAATACTCATCATAAATTGATATATTTATACTTTTATAGAAGTATTTTTAGGACACATCTATTCATATAGTTCTCATATTTCTAAACTCAATAACTTAAAGGTTATTTTTGATTTATGTTTCCAATATTTGATTAAAATCTTATCCAAAATAACATCTAAATCCTATATGGGGGAGTACATAAATATTAGGTGAGAGAATCCTCTTTGATGGGATCTGTGGATGCACTCGTTCTCGGTGTTCTTGGTCCTTGTTCTCTTCCCCTCCAAATTCTAGATTTTTTTTTTAATCTCTCTCCATCACATCAATTTTTAGCCCGTATGCATAAAGTATTAAATGTAAGTAAAAAACTAATTATATAGTTTGGTTGTAAATCATGAGATAAATCTTTTTTGAGTCTAGTTAGTCTATAATTAGACAATAATTATTAAATAAACAAAAATGCTACAGTATCGCAAAAAGTTGCAATCTAAATAGGGGCTTGGTCGTTGACCCGATGACCCTTGGGCCCCGCCGGGTAGGTAACCCGGTCGCTTTTTGTTGGGTTCTCTTGCCTCGAAACAAAATTGAGGCCTCGATTTTATTACGTGGAGCCCGTTTTCTTGGATTTGTCTCACGTCGCCACATGATCATGCGCTGTAATAATTCAGCCCACCGCCTAAACAAAGTAGAGAGAGAGAGAGAGAGGCGAAGGCGAGCGAAAAGAAAGCGAAACGGAAGGGGGGACACGGGCGATTAGCCCAGGCAGCCGAGTTTGGCCACCGAACCCTCTGCATCTGCCGGTAAACTTTAGGAAAAGAGGAGAGCTTCTGTGGGGTAAAGACGAGGAAAAGAAAAGAGCTGCTGGGGATCGAATCTGTACAGTAGCGAAATGGCATCCTTAAACCTGTAATTATAGGCGTTTTCCCTGCTGACCAGTGACTGGAGTTCAAATTCGAAGTCAATTATTTGGAAATGCAGAGGGTAGGCAGTAAAAACCGTTGCTGCTGCCTTTTCAGGGCAGGTATTTCTGGGCCTGTTCCTGCTGTCATTTTCCCTCCTCCGGCTCCGGCTAGGGATCAAGAGGAAAATAAAAAAAAAAAAAAAGCTGACGAAGCCGCTGATCCAACACTCCGCTGATGGTCCGTCCGCCCGAGCCCTTTTCTTCACCCTCTGACCAGTGATATCACCACAGTAATGGCTACCTGCAACGAGCTTTTTACCTACCCGCAACCGACACGAAACGTACTAGTATAAAAAAATCGGGGGCGTAAGCATAACAGACTTGCAGTCCCGCTCACTGTCATCATTCGTTGAAACGGCGAAGATCAGCAATAGAAAAAAACGAGGAAGATCAAATTGGAGGAGACTTTTGAGCCGGAGAAGAAATGATTAGGGGAAAAAGAAGGGAGACGCTAAAAGAATCGCTAATTGCAGACGAACGAACCTCTGCCGACAGTTTTCGAAATGGTTGACGCAGCCACTGCCCGCAGGTATCTGCTTCGTGATGCCCAGGAACAAGCCGATGGAATCAGCGCGAAAAACAAAAGCAGAAGATTATTGTATGACGGATCGGGTGACTGAGAGAGAGAGAGAGGAGAGAGGAGAGAGCTTGAGAGTGTGTACATCGACGAGGCGACGAACAAACCGTAATAAAGAAAGAAAGGGGGAGAAGATCTCACTCAACTCAAGCAAGGAAACAAAGGAGAACAAAGCGGCGGCACGGGAAGAACATAACGAATCACGAGAAAGAGCTCCCCCAAGGCGCTCAACCACCCTCATCTTTTGCTTTCGTTGCTTCGCTTGACTTTGTACTCGTCTACTCAACCCCACCCGATTTTTTTTTTTCCCCTCCGGCTCTTATCTTAAACTGACCGCGCCCAACAAGTCGCCCCAGCAGCAGCCAGCAAAGGTAAACGAAAGTACGTACAGGCATGACCTAACGGCACAAGTGACACGGCTGCACAGTAACAGAGGTATGTGTGTGTGTTTTAGAGTGAGTAGTGGACTTGACATGCTAGTCCGGTATGGTAAACAAGTATAGGCACGCTTTTGCTTTTCACGCCCCGGCGGGCGAAAAAGCCCTGCTATTTAAGCACGCCAAGCTCTGTCTGTCTCCACCCAGTCCACACTCTTCACACTGTGTCTGTCTCACTCAATGTCGTCCTCCTGCACCACACCACCGAGGCCGACGACCGAGCGAGCCATGGAAAGGGAGGTGCAGCTGATGGAGGGGAGGCAGGCGTGGCCGCCCACATGATGGGGATGGGGATGGGGTGGCGGCCGCCGCTAGTAGCACGACGACCACCGGCTGCTTCGACGACTACTACAGCAGCAGCAGTACCAGCAGCAGCGCCGGTGGTGGTGGCGACGGCGGCGGCGACTGCGGCTTCGTGCTCGGGTGGGAGCAGCTGGCGCCGGCGCCGTTCGGCTGCTTCGGGCCTCGCCGCCGACGTCCACGACCTCTTCCCGCTCTGTACGTACGCCTGCCGGCCTGCGTGCTCTCTCGTTTCTTCGTGGTGCAAGCCGTGTGTGTGTGATCTGATCCCCGTCGGTTTCGGTTGTTCTGTTACTGTCTTTTCTGCAGTCGCCGCAGGCATGGAGCCGGCGCTGCCCGCCCGCCGCCGGCGCCGGCGCACGACGACGTGGCCGCCGCAATCGTCCCCGGCGAGCTGGACGACCTTCTCCTGGTGCGTTGTCGTCACGACCGGAGCCCGGAGCCGGAGGGTCAAACAGACCACCAACTCCTCCTGGCATTATTAGCAGCAGGAGCAGCAGCCAGCTGCTCTCCCTGAATTTACTCCGCTTCCGCTAGCAGCTCATCAAACCTCCCCTCGCGTGTCCTTTGCAGAACTTCTGGGACGCGACCTGCCACCACCACGACGACGGCGACGTGGGCGACGCTCAAGGCGCAGCAGCAGGGGCAGCAGGCCGCCTTCAATTCCAGCTGCGTCACGCACGAGCAGCAGGACTACTACTGCACCCCCACCGACTCCTCCTTCCTCCACTGTGAGTGACCTGATATCATCGCCCCTGCAAAACGCCCGTTTGAATCCAATCCTGCCCTCCGCTCCCACTCTGTGACTCTGGAATTGACCGGGGTTTCGTCGTCTGCAATGCGAACGGACGGAACTGGTTGTTTTTGGTCTTGTTGGTCCCGCGGCGCCTCGCGTCAAGAACATGTGTACATCACCATGGTGCGTTTGGGTCGGAGTCGGACGCAGGCAAAGGACAAAGCCAGGTCGTACGTATATAGAGCTACTAATAAGCGTTAAACAATGGCGCTTTATTTGTCAAATGCATGCGTAATGCGTTGCCATGCATCGCCAACGTGGGGCCCGCGGGAGTTTAGCGGCACGTAATTTGTCACGGCCCCATGATTTCCGCATGATCGATGTATGGATTGGTAGCACATTGTTAAAATCATTATGGGTATTATTATAGTGCTCACTGCACTGGAATACTGATAATTGAGAAATGCAAGTGAGCATGATGCCCGCGTCTGACTTGCAAGGCCAGACAGGGCGCGTCTTTTCAAGAAAAGACAGATCTGGGTTCTACGTGTTTAGATTGTACTAGTGCCGCCCGAGATTCTAGTACTACTAAATTTATTAGTACTAATCTTCTTCGTCACGCCCCAATTTTTAAACTCAGCCGATGAAACCCGACTAACCAACCTGTCTGCCCTGCAGATGATGATGATGGCGATGATCCCTTGAGCTCGATTTTCTCGGCGGGTCCCGCAGCGGTGTTCCAGCAGCAGGCCCCCGCCGCAGAGGCAGCAGAGCCCTCGTCGTCCTCCAACTCCCGCGTGGACCCGCGCGCCGGCGGGGTCGACCGCCTGCCGGTTCCGCAGCTGCAGGGGCAGGGGCAGCAAGTGCAGCAGAGGCAGGGCGCCGCGCGGGCAAGGACCCCGCCGCTGCCGAGGACCTCCTCCTCCGCTCCCTCCTCGCTGAAACGCGCGACACGCGAAGGTGCGCGTCTCGTCTTGTCATGCCGCGCACGGCCAGCCAGCCACGCATGCGAGTTCACGGCCAGGGGGCAGAGCCAGCTCGGCTGCCCCTGCCTGGCGAGAGTTGACATGCCATCATTCAATTCGTCCCACTCGTGCTAACTGCTATTAACCCGCGCTTTAATTGCTGCTTGTCCATGGCATGCAGAGTCGTCGGCGGCGCCGGAGTGCAGCAGCCGGAGCGACGGCGGCGGCAGCAAGCGGCGGAAGCAGGCCGGCGCCGCGGGGGTGGTGTGCCCGTTCGCGCTGCTCAAGCCCGACGGGCTGGACGGCGGCGCGACGCTGGCGGACATCAACGCGCGCATCCTGATGCGGCCCGCGCGCCCCGTCCGGCACCCCTGTGGGCGAGTTCGCGTGCGCGCCGCGCGTGTCCGCGGACCAGCCGGGCATCTCGGGCAAGGCCGTCGCCAGCTTCACGCGCCTGCACACCCCCGGCCGCGGCACCATCACCATCATAAGGACGCGAGGCTAGCTGCCAGTGTACTAGCGTGTAGGATTTGATTAGTTGTGACTGACCTCCCAGTTGCATGCTAATGCGATGCCATTAATGTAATTATCTGCGTAACTTGTATGTAAATCGAACGAATAAAAATTAAATCTCTCCGATTAATCTACCAGACCAGCAGCAGCTCAGTTCATTTCTCCTGCACTGCATCATAAACTGCAACTAAACTTTTGATACGAACTGAATCTAGCAGCTGAGAGCTTCCATTGGATGGTTTCGCTGGCATTGCCACGGGCCACGCTGCTGTATTGCAGACAAACAGGTTGTGCCACGGCTGCTTGCTTACATTCCCAAAAGTTGGAGGCAGCTAGCTTTCCTTTTGTCTGCACAGCAGCCAGCGTGGGGCCTGCACACCCCCGCTGCTGCCAGCCGCCACCACCATGACTGCTTCTTCAAGTAGTAGTTGTGTTCGTGTCTCTCTCTCTACTCTCTAGTGTCTGTGTGAGAGACACAGACAGAGAGAATGCCTGCTTCGAGCTCGAGCCGGGCTCGGGCTGCCACTCCGTCCATTCTCTCCAATCTCCGAGCGCGGCGTGGTGCCTTTGGCTGGTCGATGCGGCGCGCAGCGCCAAGACAAAAGGATGACACGATTAAAAACGCAGGGGCTTGTGAATCGGCGTGCCTTGCCCTTGTTGCTTGCGACGACACCCAGACGCCGAGACGACGACGTCCGCTCGTGTACCGTGTGGGGGGTTGTTGCACGCAAAGCTGACCATCATGTCCATGCATGCATGTGACTGAGCTCGTATAGTATAGCTATCGTCGAGTCGGTCCATGCGTATGAGGCTCTCGCGGCTCTTGTTCTCTTTGCTCCAAGCCTCTTCGGCAAAGAGAATATACGAATCGAGTAAAGTCAGTGTCGAGCAGGACAAAGCAAAATCAGAGGACGGTACTAGCAAGGATAGGTGAAGACGAAGGTTTAAGAAGAGAAAAGAGAGAAAGGAGGGCGTTAATTTGATTTGGGGAGTGACAGTGAGTGAAAGCTTGCGCGGAGACGGAGCATCTGGTTCGGCAGTCGGCGGCAGGCAAAGCAAAGCGAAAAAAATAAAAGTGCAAATGGCTCCGGCTCCATCATTGTGGCCGCGCAAAAGCGCGACAGATAATGGCTCGCTCGGCTCATGCACTGCATGGCTGGGCTGGGGAGTGTTGGTGGGGACACTACTGTAGCCTATACGGCAAACGCAACCTTGAAAGCGAGTAACAGAGCCGCGCTAGTCAGCTGAGCTGCTGCTGTGTGCCTGTTTGTGTGTAGGAGAGAGAGAGAGAGAGAGAGAGAGAGAGAGAGAGAGAGAGAGAGAGAGAGAGAGAGAGAGAGAGAGAGGTACTAATGTATTTAAAATGACGGTTCTGTAATTTTGCATCTCGACGAGCTACTCCTACCAAAGGCAGGCGGAATGATGATGTATGCAACCTAGTACGGCACCGGGTGGCTGGATCATTTCGTACTGTATACCGTCCTGTCCGACGGGAAATGGGCAGTATTGTCTCAGAGTATCTAATCGTGGTTCATGGGAGTACATGCTGACAAAGTTTGGCGATCCGGCCGGCGGTCAAGGCGGTTTCGTGGCGGTCGTTAAATCCGTGACATCAAACGGGGCCGGAGCGGAGCCCGGGACGAGAGGTTTGGTTGGTGCCCGTAAATATGCGTGGGGGGCACACAAGTGTCGTGTCGCCAAAGTTAGGGCAGGCATGACTTGAATTAAAGCCCCCAACGGCTGCTCTTTCTAGTGCTAGTGTATTCATGTCGTTTGTTCATTCATTTTCATGCATGGGCATGGGCCATCTCGATCTCGATCGCCTTATCATGACAGGGACTTTTATTTGTGTGACGAATCCAGAGGGAACACAATTATTCAAGGGGCTCGTGATCTCGCAACTAAGCCGCAGCATGTGAATCAGAATGCGGTGCCGAGGACTTTACGAGCAATAATGCGGTCCTCACCAGAATCTGTATACAAGTAGTAGTTCGGTAGGGCTACACACACCTACAACAAACTGACCATTTTTGCGTAAGGAAAAAATGAAAGGGAGTGAGAGTGCTTCAGTCAATGCAGTTCGATCACCAACAAATGCATGGCCTAATGTATTAGTAGTTGATAGTAATCGTGCATGCTACTGTGCCTATTATAGCTAACTGTTCTCTGCCAACTACAGAGAAAAACTACCGCACACCTATATTTTTTTAATTTGTTTGTTTGTTTATAACAAGAGGTAGAACTGCCGGTTCAATATAATTACACATCGATCTGAAGTGATACACAGGAGCATATATAGCTTTATTTGCCTTTTGAGAATGTGATCTAATGCAGATTTTGTTTTTCGAAAGGTTCTGACATGACATGCGCATCCATCATGGTCGAGGTTGAAAATCGCTGCATCGACACAGCTAGCGGCTGACAAGCTTAATGATGAGCAAATGAGGCGCATAATAACGACGACGTTTCGATCGTGTCCCTGTCACTCACCTGCCTCAGGCTCGTGTTAGAGATGCTAAGCAAGGACTGACGACAGACAACCTGTTGACACATCAGTCACTGAGTGACCACGCACTACTGTTTACCTGTCAGCCCATCAGTCCATCATCAGTGCCCCCGTCTTTCGCGCACAAGTCAAACCACAGCGCTTTCCCCGATAATCCGGTGGCCACCGCAGTTTTGAAATGGCCCGTGTCAATCATTGCCTGCCCGCTGGCCGCTGGTAATCATCAGTAGTAGTAGCAGTAATTTCGCCTTCCCACTAGAGGGAAACCGACGACGAGGACGACGACGACGGGAGGCCATCGCAAGTCAAACAGTTCCACGAGGTTGTCAGTGTCACAGCCAGCCAGCCACGCATGCATAAGCAACAAATCAGAAACAACGTTGGTTGCAGTACGCCCGGGACCGGAGAGAGACGCAAAGGAACGGAACGGACAACGGAGCCGCCGGCCGCGGCATGCATGGGTCGGGTCGGTATCGATCGGTGGGTATGGCTCATGCGGGTGATCAATGCGGCGCGTCGTCGTCGTACGTGCCTCGGCGCCTGGCCGTACAGTACAGGAGTAGTAGGTATAGGTGGATTTGATGGACCCAGCTTTCGTTCCACTCAATCATACGGTCCTCGACCCTCGATTTCGTCCCGGCAGGCTGGCGCGGCGGCCGATCGATTTGAGCGCGAGGAGGTGGACGCCGCCGCCGCGTCCGCGTGTATTTACTCCTCGTGACCCCGTGATTGCATTTGCGGCTCGCTCCTACTCGGCCTGTCCGTGGCGTTTGCCGTGGTCGGCGTCGGCGAACGGCGGGTGGGCGAGGCGACAACGGCGATGATGAATGCCCGTCTTTGCTTACGGAGTAGTCTGTCGTAGTGTCGCGCACTACTGCACTAGTTCTCGATCGATCGGCGGTGGACCGTGGACGGACGGACGCCACTATGCGCGTTTCGTTGTGCATGGGGGTGCGTGTGCATGTACTCTGCCTTTTGTCCTGGCGAGTGTGCTCTAGCAGTCTAGCACTGTGCAGCTAGCAGCTCCCGTATTGGCGCACTGTCCCCGTGCTCCCGCATGTGTCCATGTACAACGTCAACCACGGAAACCGAACCATGGGGGCATATTCGAACAGTACATGGATGGCATTGGTGTGCCCGGTGCCCCCGTGGAATCCATGGTGAGCCGATCCGTACGTGTTGATTGAGGCATCGTCTAGCAAGTACCAACTCCTGAAGTAGTTGGACACACCCTTTCACCAAACGAGCGAAATCTCAGCACCTTCTCGCACGTACGTAGCTCCTAACAAAAGTGCTCTCACAGGAGATTCATCAATATCGCCATACGTGAAACTAAAAGCACATTTTAACTCTATCAGTACAGCTAGCTGCTCGTGAAACTGAAGAAAAAAAAATTATTTCATTAGTGACAACGGGTTGTGCCAGAATGAGACCTGAAAAGGCAGCAAAAAACGAAGAGCTCTAGCCACGTCTTAATTTTTTTTTTTTAAAAGACGGAATAGCCAAATTCATCCTCAAACTATCATCAAAAGCTCAATTTAGTCCCTCGAACTACTTAAAACGGTCGTTTTAGTCCTCAACTTTCACAGCCGGCCCAATTTCATCCCTAAACTATGAAAATGACCGTTTTGCCCTCAAATTTTCGCAGCAGCTCAATTTCGTCCTTGGTCCGACGTGAAGCGCCATGCTTTCGCCTCGCCTCGCCATCGCCAAATGGAATCAATTTCTAAAAGCATGCAACTGATTTATTCTTATTCCAACTAGTTGCAACTAGTTGTAACTTTTCAATACAACATCCGATGAAGATAATTTTTGTAATTTGATTCTTTGTTAGAAAATTAATATAATTTTTGTAGATCTATCATTTCAAAATAATTGCGTTAAAAACCGTAGCACCACAATAATCGTTTTTATCGCTTGTCGCATTAGAAAATTAATATATTTTTTGTATGGAGTTAAATAAATATACTTTTTATACCGTCTCAAAAAATGATTTTCTAATTTCGAGAGATGCTTGCATTACAAAGCCTAAATCAAATTACAAGCAAATGCGGTAATTATTATAGTGCTAAAAATTTATATTAACTTTTTGAGCATCTTAACGTCATCAAATAAAAAATATTGAAACTAGAAAGTTGTAGATCTTATCGAGATCTATAATTTTTATACAAAAATCATCTTCATCGGATGTTGTATTAAAGAGTTATAACTAGTTGCAATCAGTTAGAATAAGAATAAATCATTTGCGTGCTTTTAGAAACCGATTTCAAATTTAACTGGCGATGACGAGGCGATCCAACGTGGTGCTCCACGTTGGACCGGGGCAAAATTGAGACGATCGTGGAAAGTTTGAGGATGAGAACGGTCGTTTTCATAGTTTAGGGACGAATTTGAGCCTACCGTGAAAGTTTGAGGACTAAAACGGCCGCTTTCGTAGTTCAAGGACCAAACTGGCTTTGGGCGATAGTTCAATGACCAAATTGGTTATTCCGTCTTTTTAAAATATAAAGGTACCCACCGTGGTTTCTTCTTAATAGAAAAGGCTCACAAATCAACTTTTTTACATCACGGTCCCATGGACCTCCTCTTCTCCCATTCTCTAAACTTCGAAATTGCCAGGTTAAAAAAACTTTGAAATTGCCACAGTTCCATCTTCCGACGACCGACACCATCCGATCTTATTGGAACGGCTACTTCCTAATTAAAATTAAATTCCGATTAGCTGGGCCATCTTCTCGATCGGTGAAGGTCATTTCAGTTGGGTATTGGGCTCGAGTGTACACCGTACAGAAGCTTGGAGCATCTAGGGCCCAAGATCAAAGTCCTGTGTGGGTCGCCCTTCGTTTTCAAGCGTTGCATGTGTGAGAGTATGTATAACCCATAGAGGGGACCGTCTCAAGTGCCTCGAATTTATTACATAGACATGCATAAAGATAGAACATACAATCCACAGGTGGAGAGGCGTCTGTGAAGTGTCTTAAATCTATCGCACCGACAGATATAAAGACTTGTCATACAACCTACGCATTGGGCCTGTCTTCAAGTCTGTTTAATGCTTTGCATATAGTTAAGATCAACTATAAATAAATTTTTATATACCACTGTGTAGCTATTTAAGAAAACATATAAAAGGATAACAAATTCGCACTAGCTATTGCCTCAGTTTACATCACACGCACTAGCTAGTGCTTAAGATACACACTCACTAATGCAGAAGGGGAGGGGGGGCATGCAGTTTTCAAAATAATAATAAAACGGCATGACTATTATTCAGATAACTCTCACATGTGAAATAAGCACACGCATAAACTGATAGCATTCACATAACTCTCACAAACATTAATGTAACTAGTAGGTTTCAGGTAAAATAGTAGCATCCAGATAACATTCAGGTAACTAGAAGCATTCAGGTAAATGCGTGCTGCATTGATCAATCAAAGTTCTGTGGGTCATCCAGCCACATTACCAGTACCTTGGCAAAGCAGAGTTTTAATTTGGAGCCATGCCATAACACGCCCCGGTCGCCACCATCTTCTTGTAGCAAAAGTGATACACTCCAGTAGTACTGTATATATGATGATAGCATCGTCATTGTCCCGAAACAAGTACCGAACACGAGTGCGGTGCACGCTGCACAGACCCAGTGCAAATTAATGCCAGGTGATCGCGGACTATGCATGCATGCATGCTACATGCACCATCGATCGGGCAGGTCAGGTGATCGCAGGCTATGCACGATCGCACGCCATGGCCCGCGGACAGACGTCTTACCGTCTCGACATCAGATCAGAACGAAACGTTCGGTGTTTTCGTATTGGGACGGGCTGGAGCGGCCGTGCAGTGCAGGCCACGACCGATGAGCGATGATCGGTCGCCCGTCGTCGAGAGAAAAAGGAGAAAAAAAGGGTGAACAGAAGGGACAGACAAGACAGACAGCTTATTGCCTTATATTAATGAGACGGACACAGACAAAGATCGGTGGGGTGACTGGTGAAGCCCTGTGCGTCCATCTCCATGCATGATTCCATGCCATGGGCGCGCTGGATCAACCGTGTCGGCCGGCCGGCCGGGGCAGGGAACGCAGGGTGCTGTGCTCCTGTGCTTGTGGTCGTCGTCGATCGCCGAGGACGCGTACACGGAGTCGGACACGGCGTCCGCCCGAGGCGGCGCGGCGCCTCTCCGATCCGCCGTGGGGAAAAGGGCCATGATTGCGTCCCGCACGCAGGCAGCAGTCGCGGGCGACGTAAAGCGGCGTGCCATGCCGTGCGGCGAGGAGCAAGGTGTGCCTGTGCCCTCGCCTCGTCGCGCCTGGCAGAGGGTGGGTGAGTACGCGAGGGCGCACGCGCACGCGGTCGCACGGCCGAAAAGGCCACCAGCTCCGGTTCGCGCTTTTCCGGACCGGCGCGGCGGGGCCCGGCGCGTGCCACCGCGGCCGGCCGGGCTGAGATGTCTCTGGTGGGGACGGACGGGGGCGCCTGAGGTGGCGATGCTGATGCTTCGTCGCTGCCGGTGCATGGACATGGACATGGACGGACGGACGCCGGACGGGGGCCTGACGAATGAATCGGCTTTTGGGTTTCGTGGCTCTCGCTTTTTCACGAGGCACCCAGCTCTGACACGAAGGCTGGTAACGTATAGCACGTTGTTATTAACAGCAGGCCACTAGGCCAGCAGCACTCGATTACTGTCGTTCCAACCCAAGTCAAATGACCCGTGTTCTTCCGGCCATTTGACACCGTTTCAAAACTTACGACCACGTAAACTCACAGCCCGGTACGGTCATGCGCTACAGAACGTTCTGTACTAGTACAAAGAAGCCCGGCGAAGGCGGCGGCGGCGGCTCTGCCCCGACCCGAGCGAGGCACGGAGGCAGGCGACACACTGGTACGGTCTCTGGCCGCGAGATTTGAAACGATCAATCGACAGGCGAGAGAGCAGCACGGCCGGCCGGCCGGAGCGGCTCCGGACGGCCCAGCCTACCCCTGCAGACGTCCTGGTCCTGACACTCTCCAAAGCCAGCCACAGCACAGAATGCCGCTGCCCACAGATCGTGGCCGAGCAAAGCACAGCGCCTAGACGCAGCAGAGTTCACTAGAAATCACTCGCTCGCAGCTGTACTATACCCAACCGCAGCCTTTCTGATATCGCCAAAACACGTGCTGCCGGTACAATTATTGGCGATTATTACGCTCGCCCGGGGCCCTGTGTAGCCAGACAGACCTCGCGCTAGCTGCCTGCATCCATCGCTGCGGCGTTTGCATGCGCTCTGCACTCATGCATGCCATGCATGGCGATCCTTCGCTGACTAGGCACTGTGCGCGCGAGGAGGAGGAGCTGCGGCCTCTGCTCTCATGGCGGTCATGGACCAGGCAACGCCCAGCTGAACCTTTCTTGAGACTGTAGGTAGGTATGTTTGCATTGCGCCGAGTGCAGATACATTCAGAGTTTTCAGACTGCTGAGCCGTTGCTAATGGATCATACTGGAGTGACAGAGCTTTCTCGCTTTCTGCTGCCAACCCTCTGCATCTGCTGCTGAACGTTGGCCCGATCGTCAGTTAATGTTTGCTGGTGTTTAAGTAGTACTACGTCTTTGCAAATAGCATGGTATAAAAAGACTAGCAAGGTTGCCCACACAAGTAGCAATATTAGCTAACCTTTTTTTTTATGATAATAACTATTATCAATTTTTATTTGGAAATTATAATAAGATTATGAGCTATGTCATATATATGTGTACACACAGATACACATTTCTACTCTTTTTTATTTGGATTAGAATCTCTATTCAGATTATATGGGATTAGAGGATCTATTTGATTAGAATTAGGATTCCATGCTACTCCTTACTATCAGGTACAAATATAGATAATGGATTGTCAATTTGATATTTCACACCGACCATTTCTCGATGTTGGTAAAAACATGTCAATTTGGCAATTTTCCATCCAACTTTTCTGTGTCTGCCTGATCAATGGCATCAAAACGTGCCCGGACAAAAGTGATGTATCCACTCAACAAGGCAAGGTACTGCATGAACCATTTACCAATCTACTCCTAGAGTGGACCAAGTGGACAAGAGTCCGTCAACTTTTTTCACCTTCTTTTGAGAAAACAGGTCTATATCTTTTGAAAATGCACTAGTCATTTGTGTACTAGTATGTTTTTTAGGTTAACACGATTGATTTGATTTGGTGCCGGAGGGCATTCGGTCAGTAGTACTTTGATGAATAGTAGCGCTTTGTTGTATGCATTATTACATGTAACTGTTCCCAGTGGATGTTGTGTTGCACCATATGAAGTTTTTACTGACCTTCAACGGTTACTACTCCCTCCGTTTTGAACTGTATTTTTATCTTGAATTAAACTTGTTTAGTTTTAACCAGGCTTATGAAAAGTATGCTATCGTTCTATAATATCAAATAAATGCACTCAACATATATTTGTTGTACATTTAATGAATTTTGTTTGATTTTATAAATATTGTGCATTTTCTATAAATGGGTCAAAAGTTGAAACATAATTTAAATGAAAGAGAGTAAAATATAACATAACTGTAGGGTCTGTCTATTCAGAACGCGAGTGATTTATACCCAACTGTCACCCGTGTGACAGATCATGTTAAATCACCTGAATCTGCCAAACAAAACAAACTGAGTGATTGAAGGCTCTATGTCACTCGATTTTTATATTCATAAGATTCACATCCAACGAACCAAATAAAATGGATCAAACTCAGAGCAAAAAAAAAAAACATAGAAAAATTTCAAATTAAACAGATCAGTTCTATGAAGGCCAAATTAGAAGAATATCAACAAAGCAAAAAACATAGAAAAAAGACAGATTTAACAAATCAGTTCTATAAAAGGCAAATTAGAAGAAAATCAAAACAAAAAAATAGAAGAAATACAAATTTACAGATTAATTCTATGAAAGGAAAATTAGAAGAAAATCAAATAAAAATATAGAAAACATACAAATTGAAAAATTTGCAACAAACTTGATCAATTTACACCTATAGAACACAAAACTTACACCCAAATCAAAGTAGTAAAATGTGGCTCATTGAGATGTAATCTGCGGGTGCAAGGTCATCGGCGCGCCAAGGTGCAGTGGCGCGGTGCGCGACGGTGGCACCGAGACGGCAGGGGGCCGCAAGGACGAGCGGTGCACGCGGGGTGCCCGCAGAGACGAGCGGTGCGGGTGCACGGGGTGCAGGGTCGCAGGTGCGCTGAGGTGCAGTGGCGTTAATGCACAGTACTTTTTACGGGTGACGCAGCTGAATGGAGTTAATACGGTGAGTCATATGAGAGGAAGAGCGGACAGGCACATCCAAATCACGTCCGTTGATGGCACCATATGAACGGCTCATAAATCGAGTGACCAGAGGCCATGAATCACCCGAGCGACGTTTAGTTTTCCCCCTAACTGTAACATATTATACTAAATTTCAAGCCCTTCACAAAAGTGAAGTCCGACAATTAAATTTACAAAAGTATATATGCTAGACTTCTAGCGCAAACTCAAGGCTTCATCGAGGCGATTCAGATTCTTTGGGACCATGCGTCCTTATCTTCAATAGCTCTTCAAATGAGCATTACCGGGGAAATACATGCTTGTCTGTCATGATTGTATTGACATTCCCCAATCCTCCTTCAACTGTATGAATCGGTGCCAAATAATGGTAAAACCACAAAATGATTTAACCTAGAAATGTTTCTGGTTTGCTACCTGTGAATGTGAAACGTTACCTTTGGGGGTGGTTTCACAGTGGTTATCTTCCGTTTCTTTTGCCTTCCTTATGTGCTAGAATTGTATTTCGCCTTTAGTATAACAAGTTAAAATATATTGTATTTAGGTTGTTCCTGTCCCACTATAGGTAAGTTTGGTTTTTTAAACATATTTTAATTTATACAATTTTAAGAAAAAATCTTTTCCAAATGAATTAGGATCTAGTCTACTAGCTAAACAATTTCATAAAATAATTCAGATTTGTTAGCTGAATATTTCATGAGAGAAATCTGAAATATTTTTATCAAAATCCAGATCCCTACCAAATGCACCCTAAAATTTTATTGAACTTTTGGAACCTCAATAGTCAATAGCTTTTAGAAGATTTAAGTTTAGCATACAGAATACTGGTAAAATTATCTTGAAACGCAATTTCATAATTCCATGCGCTTATTAGATACCATAAACACTTTTTAATAGAGAACAGTCAAAATAATATATAAATAAAAAAGTGTAAAAATGGGCATAAAGGTACTTTTATAGGAAGGGTGCAAATTAAACTCAGTTATGCCAAGTTTGTTAGCAAATGGATCTTTAACCACTGTGTTATTTATTGTCAAAGTAGTTTAACTCAAAACCATATATTTAGTTGAATCTTATGCAAAATTAGGTCTGCTTGATCCATAGAGTTAATAGCTACCAACTAATAATGAGTTCTTTTGGATTCAAACGGGTCTAGCTAATAATATAGCTAATTATTAAATGAATATCAATCAACAACTATCTCACTTGTTAGGAGCTAATACTTAGCTAGCCAAAATTAGCCATGACCTATTAGCTAGTTAACTATTAGCAGTTAACAATAAATTCAAACCGGGCCATAGAGCAACTCCTAAGAGCCTCTTTATATTTTTTTTCTTATTGATAGAAATAGAGATTTTAGTTAAAAGATATCCTTAAAAAACTTTTTTAATTAGATTTGTGAATATTGATATCATCTATTTTGGATTTCTCGCCACTTAAAAATAAAGAGCAGAATGGACTCTCTAAAGTTCGCACAAGGTATAAAGAAACCGTTGAAAAGTGAAAAGAGATCGAAAACAATTTTGTATTTAAATAGCTATTTAAATAAGTGACTTATAAAGTGAGTTTATCCAAGAGTTTAGAAAGTTCAAGTTGAAGCAAAGCTTTTCAAAACAGCCGTTTCAATGACAGGTAACCGAAAATTGCTGCTGTGGCTGTGGCCAACCGGCAACCGGCCAGGCGGCCACACAATTCCCCGCCCTGTATGCCGTATCTCGTTCACGGTCACCGGCGCTCCACAAAATCTCGTCGCGGCCTCGCGGGTCTGGGCTCGGCCGCACCCTACACCGGCGAGCGGCGATCGTTGCCGTGCTCAATGGCCGCCATCGTAGCACCAAAACCCCTCCCGTTCCCCACCATCCTCACCACCCGCTCCTCACTTGCCCGTTTACACGCGGTGTTCCACCCAAACCTCCTATTCCAGTGCCGGCCGCCGCGGTCCCGCGCTCGCGGCCACTCCCCGTCCCGGTGGAGCTTGCAGGGTCCATTCCCGCCTTAGGTCTCTTTCCCCCTCCCAGCGCGGCAGCATCGTCCTCAACCGCGGAAGCGGCGGAAGGTATTAGGCACGAACGAATTTGTGCTTTGTTGCAAAGTTGACTGGGTGATGTTAAAATTGTGCGTTTCTGATTTCTGAAGGCATGTCTGACCCGGAGCTGAGGCTGGTGCTCGAGCTCGCTACCAACGAGGAGCTGATGGAGCTCGAGGAGATCCTCTACGGCACCAGGTTTGACTGCTTTCTGATTTTTCTCATGCTACCCTTTTCCGATTTAGCTCTGATGTGAGTTCATCAGATGGTTAGGATGATATTATTTGTTTCTTAAGAAAAAACTGGATGAGTTAATTTGGGATTTTGATGATGGTGTGCATCTGAAGTAAGAGACCGGTTATGTATGTAGCAAGCAAGTGGAGATTGGTACTGGTTGTTTTGGTTGATTACTCTTATGCGGTCTTTGGGTAGTGATGCCATTGTTCCAGATTCAGTGCCTATTGCAGTTTGTATTTGGTGCTAGCTAATAGTAACTTCCATGTCTCAAAGTTCAGTAATAGTAGCGGCGAAGATGCTTGATTAAATACAACATATCTGGCAAGTATGCTTCCAGCTTTGCTACTAACTCTAATTTCAAATGCTGGTCTTTGTAGACCTGTGTAATAGGATTAACTGATTAAGAAAATAGATTGTTGACAGCCAAATTTTCGGCCTTTGCGTCAACATAGATCAAATGACCTTTGGTGCCCCTTAGCCTCATTTGTACCATATTGAGCTGATTGTTCATTTGTAAATGGTAGTATTCATTAAGCAGGGGTTAAGGATGGAAGAAAAGGGTAAAATATTCAAAGAAATTCTAGGATGACTTACATTGAAAGGGAAGGTGCAAAAGCAGAAATGACCTACATTTAGGATTGAATGGACTAACTGCTTGCAAATATGCATCAGGAATACATAAGTGGTAACTTCAGTTACTACACCTTTGTAGAATAAAAATCTATATGCATTGTAATGTATCATCTATGAGACAAAGATGATGGGGGACTGCAAGTTTTATGAAAGATAGTGACCACAGTCCACAGAGGACTTAGTATTGTTTTTATGTTGAAAGGTAAATCTCCTTCTCCCTATCTTTTGTGTTCTTCTGCTTATTGGTCTGATATTAAGAATTTAGAAAACAGTTGGCTTGTCCTTATTTCTTTTTTTTCTTGATTCAGTCTTTAATTTGCTCACCTATTTAGTTGGACCTACTCACCTACCTGATTTTTCTACATGGAGAGTACCATGGAATGTTTGTATGGTGCAGCTCTTCATATCATACTGTTCTTTGTTTCGCCTTCTCAAAATCAATGTTTCTTTGTATTTCCTTTGTTCTTTGTTCACAGCTATTTTAGTCCATTGCTAAAATCAATTGCAAGAAGACCGAACTCAGATGGTGTTGTTGTTTTGGATGATATCGAGGAGAGAGATCATTTCATCTCGAAATTAGAGTCAAGGTTCCTGTATCTTGCTGCAGATGCTCGCTCTATTATAAGGTTAGTCAAGGAACCCTTTTGTTGACCTATCTCTGATTGAAAAAAGGGAAAAAATGGTCCCATGACAGTGAAAGATCATGGCTCTAGAAATACATCACCAAACTGATCTGGTACACTTTAATACCAATGAGAAGTACAGCAGTTAGAAATATATCACAGTCATGTTTTTCGTCAATGTCGCCATCTTCCTTTTCCATCTACAGTGCTTTCTTCGTCCAATGCCCAATGATGCTTATGGATAAGGATCCGAAATGGTATTACACTATGGAAAATGAAAGCAGTCGGTTTTGAATTCCCATATTTGTGGAATGAAACAAATAAGGAAACAGTAAAAACTCCATATCCACGAGGGGGGCACCCTACCAAACTCAGATCCACCATAATCCACAACAAACCATGGCTTTTGTTGGATGCTGTATTGTACTAGGATTCAATCCTTCAGCCTCAGGCCAAACTCAACTAGCCCAGTCACCATGTGGCCCTGTGGTGTTTTCCTGACCATGAGCTAGCTCTGATACCCCTTGTTAGTGGTAACGGATCCGATCTAGCTTGCTATACCTATGAGTCGGCGCCCCAGGTCTGCTAGAGCTCACGACCAAGAACAAACCAAGTTCTCAGGCCTAACTCAACCAAAAAAAAAACAGTCTAATGCTGAGGACTGCCTCCACCTGATATGTTCTACTATTGCTACCCCACCATCAATTTCTGGTGTGGGACTAAGCCCTAACAAAACAGTTGTGAAATCATTTGAAAATGACAACTTTTATATTTTTCTAAAATTGGAAATGATATCATAATATGGAAACGACATCGAACGGTATTGAATTTCCCATACCTACTTTCATTTTCATCCCAACTTGTGGAGGCAACTAGCAACCATAGGCTGGCCACCTCAATTCTGCAACTAAAATCTGTCTCATCATCTAGGCGGTGCCTCTGGCCCGCACCTTCTCTGCCCCACATCAGGAGATCCAGCAAAACCACCTTCTGCCATGGGAGGCACTGGCAGAGGAGAGTAGGTGGGATTGCATTAGTGTGAGGAGCTGAAGGTGCCATCGCGATGTCGCTTCATCAATCTCTACTGAAACCAACCATGGCACAACTGGAGCAAGTTTGAAGTGATTTAATTCTAAACCTATTGGATTTAGGTCTAATTGTTGATTTATATCGAGCTGCTACAGCAGGTTGGGGAAATTCAGTTTCTTGGTTGTCCCTATGTGTGTGGATTCAGTTTGGAAAGAGATTTAGTTGAGCTCTGAAATTGGATTCTAATCTAGACTGTTGCGAAGAAGTCCATCTGATGGTAGTGGCAAGTGATCTGGAGAGCGACACAGACTGACAGAGAGGAATGTGTGTGATCGGACATTATGGTGGAAATTGCTCCTTAGACATGTCATGGTAGCAGTGATCTGAAAACAATGAAGGGTGGAGGAGGAAGAGGTGCTCAGGCACCTGTCAATGGTGAAGAGGCTGGAGGCTCAATGGAGACAACGAGGGATGGATAGAACTCTAGGAAGACTGTCGGAATGGTATGTTTCTGAATGGCGCAATCTTTCAGTGACATTAAAGTGTACCGGGTCACTTAAGTGGTATATTTCTAAAATCAGGATCTTTTGATGACCCAAAACCAATTTTCCTTAAATGACCATTGCTAAATTGATTACATTCTTAGTCAGCTCGCTGTTGTTCATCATTTTTTTTGAAGCTTTTAAAAGAACATTTTGCACTTTTCACTGACTGTTCTTCATAGGGGGTGGAGACCATCGTACAGAGATGTCTTGCTTAGAGTAAGAAAAAAAATTGGTGTTCAGTGCTCAAGCAAATTGTGTACTGCAGACCTTGAGGCAGAAATATTTCTTCACCTTGTGAATGAATATTCAAGGTACTTACCCATAAGCATACCTAAAACAAGTCCTTGGATAAGCATTATGTATCCACATATACAACATAACATAATATGCTAGTTTTCAGCCCATGCAACTCAATTTTTGTTCATTAAATGTGGATTTTGTGAGTCCACTATTCTAAAAGTAACTTATTTGAATTTCCACGCATCAGCCACCAGAAAGACCGACTCTCATTTCCATGGGATAAACAAAAATCTCCAAAAGAAAACTCTAGCCTTGGTGCAAACAACTGGAAGGTGCTTACTGATGTGGCTTGGAGGATTGGAACAAAGGGAATGGAAAGTACCTTTCTAAAGGTTCTTTGCAATCCTCATTTTTCTATGATTCTTTCCTTTTCCATTCTAATCCTCTATTTTTAAAATAATTTAAATTTTCTTCTTTATGGAAGGGGGTGGTAGTGCATTGACTGTGAAAACGATATATGAATCGGTATGTTATGTTTTTATTTTGAAATATTGAGTACTACTACCTTCCATTCTAAATTGTATGTTGTTTTGGCTTTTGCTATGCACCTAGATATATGCTGTGTATACATAGTAATAAATATGTATCTAGAAAAGCCAAAAAGACCTACAATTTGGAATGGACTACTTGTTCTCACTTTATTGTCATTAATGTCACTTACCATTATGTTAGTTAGCCAGTAGACTGTCTGGAAAACTGCTGAAGGAGGCTGCCAATTATGAGATAAAGAAAGAACTTGTTAAGCAGGTATACCTATTTGTATTGATATTTTTTGCTTTATTGTTCCTGATTCTATGTGCTAATTTGGAAATTGTTTGACTGACCAATATATCCTTTCAGTTGTTCCTCTTTGTTTTTGCTCGAATTGCATATAGCATTTCTTATCTTAATATTGTCTCTCTTTTTTTCTTTCCATTTGCATCTCGTCAAATGCATTGCAAAGTTTGTGTGAATAGACTATACTCACACATTGCACGTGATATTTGCTCCTCCTTTCGTCCACAAAAGGATGCAACTATGAGATTTGTTCAAGTCAAATTAACTTAATTTTGACCAAGTTTATAGTGAATAGTATTGACATTTATGTCTCAAACTATGTTTACTATGAAAATATAACTTTGGTCATAATTAATTTAATGATACTTATCTTATATCATAAATGTTAATATTTTTTTAATATAACTTTGGTCAAATTTTGAATCATTTGACTTCTCGAAAGTGAGAATTGCATCCTTGCCATCTTAAATTAATATTGGAATGTACTGATCTTTTTCCACGTTCAGGGTGGGCGGTTGGCTGCTGTTAACCTGGAGTCTAGAGCTGGTTTGCTTGCAGCTAGGCAGGTAATATGATCTTATGTTAGCAAGTACATATGTCTAACCCTCACGCATATATCGACTGCACCATTCAGGTGTCATGTTTCAGTACTTCTCTTGAATATTTGCAGGGGTTTGGCTCGTGCAGCATCGAGATATGTTGGACTCAGGAGTGTAATGACATTTCTTGGACCAATGTATGCTTCTTCTAGTAGTAAATTTGAAACTGTTACTTCCCATTTTGTTTTAAGAAAATCATTACTAGGCTCTGGATTGTTAATTTTTGTTTGTTGCTGGATGATGTTTCAGTTGCTTCATAAACATTTAGTATCGACCTTGGGCCATAAACCATATAAATCAGAATCCCTTCATGGACTGGTATATCATAGACCCTATTAGTAATTAACATCCTTTCTTTGCACTTAACTTTGCTCAGAATGTGGGGGACGCTCTTGGCTGATATTGTAATTCAAATGCTGGGTACCCGATTATGCGAGGATCGTCAGGCAATCTATGCATTTGCTCAGGTGAAGTTCATGTTATTTTTTTTCTTTGAAGATTCAGTTCATGTTATTTTCATCCATCTTCTCAGGCTAGGCATTGTCTCTTGCTGCATTGATTTGCATTTCTTCTTCTGAACAGATTCGTCTGACTTCGGACAAGTTACATAGAACCTGATGAAGAATGACCAGAGTACGATGGTTACTGCTGGACTAGCCTAACTGGCGTTCTGATCTAAAATTTATTGCCGCCTCATATTGTACATTCTAATCATGAAGATCATCATCTGGTTCTTCCTATTCGGTGCAAATACTCCACGGGACAACGAGGTTAGGAAGGCTTCAGGCTTTGGAGTACTGCATGGAAGTGCATCCAAGGGACATACGAGCGGTTACAAGACGTTGGGTCGCAGGGACAGGCGGACAATCACAGAGCACAACAGGCTACTTATTGAGAATTTGATGTGGTAAACTTACCAGAACTAACCTAATTGTGGCAATGGAATAGTACTGCAGTGTTTAACAACAGGCTCCACAATGGCCATTTGGGCGACCTACCCTGTGAGCGCGGAAGTTGTGACTGCATTTTTACTTCCCGCTTCACGCTTCCACGGTCCCCGAAGATGTAGACCATGCATTCCGCTCTGCTCCGGTTGAATATTGTAAAATATTGCTCCCTTATCCTAAACTATGCCTCCTAACGTTCGGTTAGGCAAGGCAGATCTCATTGACACAACCTGATGCCAAATCTACAGACATGCTTGTACACAACACAGCAGCGCAGAATTTGCATGTAACACCCTACCTGTTTCCTGTATGTAAAGGGCTACTGATTCATGATCATCACCTGAAGTAAATTTCATCATGGTGCCTGCTTGCTTATGTCCAAGTCTCTCGGAGATGTCTCGAATTTTCATCTTTCTCGACAACTTTAAATTCCAAATGCGCTGTTTGGAGTATGGAACTCGACACCTTCATTCATTTAAATGGAAAGTGCTGTGATGTCCACAACAGTTAGCCCTAACGCCACAGTGAAGTGTTGACAGATGCTAGCATATCGTGGAAAGCACAAGGTTTGCGTGCAAAGAGTTTTTACAAGAACAGAGCAGAGGAACAGAACATGCTGGCTGCGACCGCGAGCGGCATGTCTAAGGATATCGCGGGACCCACATTGTTTACAGCGCTCACCGTGATCACGCTTGCACACTCCTTCACCAGACCGCGCAAGCTTTTAAATCCTGGGCACTTACCGCGCGTGAGACCGGGCGCCGATGGAACCACTACGGCGACCGTCCGCACCGTACGCCATAAAGCGCAGCTGCGCGCGCCTGCCTGCACCACCAGGAACCAGCGCCGCTCCGCTGGCGTCCGTCCGTCCGTCGGCGACATGGCTGGTTACTAACAAGACGACGATGGTGATCAGCCTGGGGGAGCTCGCGGCGCCCTTGGCGAGATGCTGTTCAGTTCGAGTCCTTCTGCCAGCCAGGTACCCAGCGCCGCTCGCCGGCAGGGCCGCAAGGTTTGAACAACGTCGGGCTGCTCGGCCTCGCGCACCTGGAGGCAGCCCGGCGCGCATGGCGAGACAAAGTGCTAGTCGTTCCAGCTCGGCGAGCTGCACCGCCGCCACCGTCGTCCGCTCTCTTCGTCGCGTCGAGGAAGTGGTCGGCATCGCCGCAGCGCCACTGCCACCTCTGCCGTCGTGGTCGGTATACTGGTGGCCGTTGCTGTCTTTTGTCGTTGCCAAACCTTTGCATTTGGCTCAACCATGAGAGTGCATGCGATGCTGATACATCGGCCGAAAGTATAACTCGCAAACAAAAGCTATTAGCATTGCTACTAATAATTCCAAAAGTTCTTAAAAAAACTATAATTCAAAAAAGAAAAATCATTCAATACAATGAACGGGACTGCACTCTGATCTGCAGAAATAAAACTATACATACTATACCGATCGAACTTACCCGCTCGATCGGTCACACTGATCAGATCAGATACTTGCGCTCACTGCCTGCAGCAAAATACCGTGGTGTTTCAGGTTTGAAGGGTCGGCATCCAATCTGCAGCAAAGGTTTCCTTCGTACTGCCCAAAGCGGAACTGTCCGGTGAGGGCTGGCCTTCACTACGGCATCAACCACGGCCCGGAGAAACCGTCAGGCACGGCGGCCTCCAGGACGCACCTGCTGCACGGCGTCGTGCCTCAACGACTTCACCTCGTTTGCCTAACGGCTTCAGGGCGGTTTCCGAGATTTCGTCGCCGGCCACCGATCATGGACCTCTGGGATCACTGCCCCATACTCCTAAACGTCAGGTGTGTATTGCAACACGTTTGCCCCGTACTGCACCTGCTATATTGCCGGAGTGCCTGATTCTCTCGTTTCGATTGGTTATTGTGCACTGCAGCACCACGGAAGGTGAGCCTCGTCGACACGGCGAGGAGGCGCACATAGGACTGCGACTGCTGCACGGCGTGGCGATACGGCGACACGTGGTTCGGGCAGTGGGGCTACCGGTTCGGCCGGCCCAGCTACGGCGTCGCGCGCTGCCGTCATACCAGCGGTCGCTGCGCGCTCAGTCGGGGTTGCCGCTCTGCGTGCTGGTGCCGCACCTGTCGTTAGCTTCCATGCGGGACCTCACCGTGGTGGTGACCAAGTACCAGGCCATCCAGCGGCCACAAGCTGCTCCTCGGCGACCTCCTCCGCTTCATGCTCGAGCTGCGGACGCGCCTCCCGGCCACCTCCGTCACCGCCATGGACTTTACCGCAACATCATGTCGGAGGCCTCGTGCCGGTGGTCGGCCAAGCGCATTGGACATGGCGACGCGCCGTGGTGGAACGCTCCGCCCACCAGCAGCCCCGCCCGCGCGCTGATTCACGCGCAGGAGGTGCGCGACGCCGCCGCGCGCCGCATCGGCGACGGGCCTCCTCGACTTCGTTAACCAAGTCCCTCGGCCGGCATCGTCAGCAGCTACGTGTTGCGCCGCCGCTGAACCCGGTACCGGGGTGCTCAGTACTGCCTGGAGGACGGTAATCCAGCGTGCTACGGCGGCGGTGGGCGGCATTGCCGACAACGGCAGCAGCGGCAAGATGAGGGTGCGGTTTCCAGCTCACGCGGGCTTTCTTGGGAACCACACGCACCTGTTACCGCCACGTTGCTCAAGGGCCAGGCCAGGCGCTCACCACCGGCGCGCGGGCGCCCATCCCGTGGCGGCGCGGATGGTCTTGGACACCAAACACTTCGTCAAAAATTACCACGGGTTTCGCTCAAATCAACAGCGTTTGGGTTGGGCGTCCACATGAACCTGTGTTGCACGCTGCTCGTGAGGAACGGGAGCGGAGCTGGCGGCGCCATTTTACGAGAGGACAGTGACCCTGCCGGCTTTTTGTACAACGGTGGGCAGCTCAAGTGGGAGGTGCAGAGGCTGTTCAGGAGATGTTACCTCACAGGGAACGTTCACGGCCGGGGTCCGTCGCCGAGGTCGGCGTCAGCCAGGAACAGCTTGCCCGGTGCTCAGGGGCTCCATGGAACCGAAACCGCCATTGGTGATCGAAGGGACGGTCGTCGAGCACCAGCAACGCAGCAGCAGCTGGCGGGTGAAAGGCGTCCAGCCAGGGGAACGAGGCGGCGGCTGTGGGCGGGGAGGGCGGCGACAGCGGAGGATCGGTGGACTGCGCGTGCGGGGCGGATTGACGACGGCAGAGCGCTTGGCGTGCTGCGACATCTGCGAGGCGTTGGCAGCACACCCGGTGCGATCAAGGACACCGACGACGCCGCACGTCTTCGTCACGCAGCCGCTGCGACAACGACGGTTCTGTCGTTTCCACTCCATTGAGCTGTTAGAAACTGGTTACCAATACCTCCATGGCAGGATGGAATCGCTTATACTTTACTCAAGGAATTCCGAAAAAGAACTAAACTTCGGTTTAAAATCAACGTGACACCGGGAGAAAAATCAACTTTGAACTCGTTCGGAAAATAGAACTTCCAATAAAAATCAACTTATTCTATTGAACTTTGAGGCAAAAAATTGCTTGGTCCGGTTCACAGGTCCTCACTTGCTCGTCCAGACCGGAAATCATTTCAGAACTCTCGGCTCGTCATTTTTGCAGCTGCCATGGTTGAGCTTTGAGCTCTGTGCGCCACCATTCCTGTTGTAGGCCAATCACTGCACAATTCAAGGGGTGCGACCGTGCGAGGTTGAGTCGGCGCCCCGGTCCACCATCCCCGTACGCACACATTTGGGACAAGTCTGTTGCCGACAATTTTTGGTACCGTCTTTTCCCTTCCCCACCCCTTTGGGCCTGCAAGGACAGACTCACCAGTCTGAGGCGTTCGGCGAGGCAACCCTGCTTATTAGTATCCGCAGTCGAGGTATGTTGGATTCAACCCAACTCATGGTCCCAGAACCAAACACATGGTACATTACACAACAGAGCAC